>APFE030149750.1:33218-88414 GCA_000404065.3 Pinus taeda | reverse complement strand
TCCTCATATTCTCTGTCATGCTTATTTAAAAGGAGAAAATAGAAAATTGTCATGCTTATTTAAAAGGAGAAAATAGAAAATTAAAAAAATTGGAAAAGGGAAAAATAAAGAAGTGGGTCAAGTGAAGCATTTGCATCAGTGTGGATGTGACTATTGAAAAGCATCATATGCATCTTGCAAACACATTATTCTAGCATTATTTTTATTTTTATTTTCCACCTTTGTAACATGATCCATAATGCACATCCATGCATGTCACTCACCATAGGTGTTGTGAGTTGCAACTCAGAGGCCTTTTCACACCATTCTCTATTGCAGGATTTTTATTTAATGCTTTTTTTTCCAAATCTTTAGAGATGCAAAATTTTGTGATACTTTTAAATTTTAATTTTTTTGAATTTGTTGAAGTAATATTGGACTAATCTGAAACACATTTCAAGAAATTGGATCCCATTTATAACAACTTTTAACTTTTAATAAGTAAATGGTTAGAAATTGGATCCCATTTATAACAACTTTTAACTTTTAATAAGTAAATGGTTAGAGTTGTTTGTGAGTCACAAATTATTTATACAATTGTCTTGAACATGATATATAAACGAATATTCAAAATTCAAATTTATTTTTTGATATTTAATTTTAATTTTTAATAATTAATATCATTTTTCTAATAAATAAAATCAAAATCTAATAAATTAATTTATCAATGTTATTTTTAAATGTATAATTAAGATTCAAAAACAATAAATATGTTTTTTAAATGTTCATTTTACTTCATATAAAATTGAACAATAAATAATGTAAAATCTTATAATAATAAAAATACAAAAAATAATTCAAATAATTGCAACAGAATCACCATAACATTTTGGAAAATTAAATTAAATAAAGTGAAATCAACTTCAAGCCACTTTTCAAGCTGAATTAATTGTGAATTGACAGCAATTGACAGCAAAAGACTTGCATTTAAAATCTAAAATCTGATATAAAGATAGTTAAAAAATAGTGAAAAACTAACATTTTCATAAGAGGCAAATACTAAACAACACTACATATTAAACTTATTTTGTTGATCATAATATATGAATAAAAAAACAACTTATATTCCAAAAAAATAATTTATATTCCCCTTAAGTGTTACACATTTTATTTTATTTGCCCACATCTTTCTATCTACTTTCAAGATATCTATCGAGGCCTCAAACGTTAGGAGGTTGAGAAATCACCCTATGATCATTGTTGTATATAAAGAACTTAAAATGTAAAGGAATTATCTTATGATCGTTGGCATGGGAAACAATAAATATTAAAATATTATTTCACAATCAATTAGTGAAGTTTAAATCTACCTTTCATTGTTAAATTTATTATAAAGATGATATAAATATATAAATATATTAATATTTAAATGTAATTGATGGGCTATTTTAGTTGGGAAGAAATCGATATCGTACAAGTGTTAGTGAAAATGAATTAGGAGTGATAATTTTTTTTCAATATTATTTTTATTTTTGTTTCTGGAATTTTATATTTTAAATGACGAAATATATATAATTTTTTAAGGAATATTATTACAACAAATTTCATCATGTTATATATGGGAATTGAACTTTAACGAGAAAGAAAGCAGTGATTCTTATAAAGAATCTAAGATAAATCTATTTGAACATGAAACAATAAATGTTATTTGAATATGTCATATTTTGATTTCGATGAAGACAATTTGGTCATGATTTAGTGTGTTAAGGAATAGAAAACATGCTTGTTGATTGATCCATACATGGATAATGGGGTTTTATGGAAACCTTTTGCATATTGTTGATAAAGGTTAAACATCCCTATTTTCACCTACTGACACTCCTTCCATGGCTTGAGTTGACAACTTGAGTACACTTTTACAATGATTACACATTCTCATGAGGATATTGTTCAAATAATATGTATTAATGTGTTGTGTTGCAGAGATTGGTGGCTAAGGATTGTTAGCTTCAATATTGGTACTAATAGCATGTGTGAATATAGTGCGGTCTCTCAAAAGTTCAGTATGTAAAGTGCATAGTTGTTGAGTAAAGTCAATGCAAGGAAGCTTGATTTAATGTCAGAGCTTTATTGTAGATCTTTGATACCGTGACTACAACATTGATATGTTTATATTTGAGCCTAGATATGCAGATGTTGTTGGTGCTAGATATTTTTTTGATTTCATGTCAATATAGTGTTTGGTGAACTAGCTTGTTGTTGTATATCCACAATGCTACTATTTGTCATAAGGAGAGTATGTATTAGTTGAGGAAGATTTTTTATTGCTCATAGAGTTTTGTATCATAATTTGTTGATGTTTGTCATAAGTATGGCTATCAGTGAAAGACTGGTTATATATGTTGCAGAGTGAGAGAAGTATGGAGAATATGCTACTATGTCTTGGTTTATAGATTGACCATATTGTTGCAAGGATTTTTTTCTTGATAAGTAGAGGTTTATGTAGCAAAGATGTATCATACTGTTGTTATGTCATATTGAGCAGATTTGTTTGACCAATGATTGAATGTGTGGTAGAGAGTATAAGTTAAAGGTTTCAATGAGTTTGTTATTATATAATAGTTATAATGTTTCTAGGGTTTTCAAATGAAAGAGGTTTCCACTAGGGTTTGGCAATATATATGTTGAGAAAATTTGTTGTTGAGAGCATTGTGTATCATGCTACTATTGGTATGATGAGCTAGAATATGTCGTCAGGGTTTTGACAATGTGTGAAGTAAAGTTGCCATTGAATTAGGGGTTGCAGTGGAGAGAATTATTTTGCAGAGTATTGTATTTATGCGTTATTGTATTGCAAAGAGGTTCATGTGACTATGTGTCCTTGTATGTGAGTGTGTTTCCATTAGGGTTTGGCAAAGGTATTGAATTTAGATAGTTGGGTGAAGTATTGTCTTGATGATTGTATGAAGAATATTGGTAAGAAGATTCGTTATTGAAGACAGGACTTGATTTTGTATTTAGATTGATTAGAAAAATGTTGTATGTGGGTCCAGTTTGAAAATTAGATGAAAGGTGGCCTATATGATTTAGGTTTTGTTGTAGGTGGATCTAGTGTGCAATATTTTGAAATGAGGTCAAGAAGATGTCTGAGGATTGGATCCTGTAGTAAGCAAGTGGTAGCTTACATCTGATGGTGGTCAGATAATTTTCACAAGGAGTAGTAGCTTCCTTCTGGTGGTGGCTAGAGAACTTGTTAGGGAATAATAGCTTCCTCATCGTAGTAGCTAGACAGATTATTTGAGGTAGTGCCCTCAAGAAGGTAGGAGCATTCTCACTAGTAGAAGGTTATGCCATTGTAAGATGTAAAATGATTTTCTTAACAAGCAAAAGAAGGCAAAGACAATAAAAAGGCTAGCTTTTCCCATTTTGGTTTTTCACCTAATATCAAGTGGCCATGTGTGCTTGATGATGTCCTTTCTAATGTTTAGTATTCATGGTTAATGATTAATAATGTTTATGTATATAGTTTCTCATTGTATTTATTCTTTTTATGCTGATTCTTGTTAAGAAGAGTAACATATAGGTAAAAATTGATTAACATGAAATACTGATTCACCCCCTCCCCCTTAGTAATTTTATAATTGGTATCAAAGGAGTTCATTCAAGAATCAATTTAAAATTTGGAAGGGGATCTAAGGGATTTTTGAAAATAAGCACAAGAAGAAGACCGCTAAAAATAAGAAGTCAATTCAAGAGAACTATGACTTTGTAAGCAATATATCAAACATAGTGGAAGTATCAACAATTTTTGATCAAGGACAATTAATAAGAGAAGACGTCATTGTAGAAATTTCACCTGTAGAACAAACCGATATATGCAATGTCCTAAAGCATAATGCTTGTTATACTTCTACAAAACATTAAGTGGAAGCATAATCGAATTCATGAGCAACATCAAGTAGAAACATGCATAACTGATCAAGAGAAATAATCACACATAACACAAGATATATCCAAGGGAAAGCACTGGCATAAAACTCCAACCATGTATTATTTATCAAGTGGAAATTCTCTTCACAATACAAAATGAATCAGCTCAATAGCTATCATGCTCTCTCTCTAATCAGAAGATCCTGATGATCTTCAATCAGAAGATAAAAACATGGACTACCTAGGCCTCAATATATAGGCTAGAAGTCCTCCAATATCTTATAGTAGATCCTTCTCCTAGCAAGGAATAGTTACTAGAAATATCCAAGCATCTGATAGTACATTGTCCCACATCTGATCTCAACTAGGTTTATGACAGAGCTGACATGCAACAGTTATCCATGAGTGAATTCTCAGTTATCTAAAATAATAGTTGGCACATGCATGCAAGCATTAACAAACTATATTTTATTATTTTAATAACTTGTTAAAATAATCTAACTGGACTTGACTAGTTAGAACTAAGTCAACTGATTCCCTCATTATAGAACTCAAACTTATTCCCTCAATTAGTGGAGGAAATTAAAGATAAATTCCTCAATCGGTGGGACAACTCATGTGCATGCTCGCAAAGACTTCAAATTCAAATTTCCTTAACCAATTAACTCAACTGAATTAATTAATTAATATTTTCAACTACTGTTAAGACCAAAATTAATTTTACTTCCTATAGATAGATGAGGGGCTGTTATAAATAAGATGGCACCTAGAAACGATATTTTATAACTTTCTAGTTTTAGCAGTTTCACCTCTCACGAATGTGGCCAATGACCTCACTGGCCAAACTGCTATTTTTAGACATGCTATTTTTAGCACATTCTAAATCTAACATTTCTTGTTGCACATTTTTCAACAATCATGTCAATATTTATGGATAATCAAGGTATGTTTCTACTCAATTCTACAAACTATGAGGCAAGGAAATAGAAGATGATGTCTAGATTAATATCACTTGGATCTAATATTTGGAATTTAGTGCATAATGGCTATACTAAAACTCCTCCATAAAGTCAAGAGTTGTATATGAATGATCAGCAAATAAATGCAATCTTTTTTAACATACCTAATTCATAACTTCATAAAGTTATGCACTATGGATTTCTAAAGGAGGTATGGGATAATATGTCAGCCATCCATGAAGGAGAAAATATTGAAGGAAATATAGTTAAGGAAGAATCGTATTCATCAAGTAAGCTAACAAGTAATCTTGCTTTTGAAAGATTCGATCTACTAGAAGAAGAAACTTGTAGCTTATTAGAAGATGAGTGTGACAGTGAAACAACTTCTAACATATCAGATGGATTTACAAATTCAAAAGAATAAAGGTTAGATAATGAATTCATACCTAGAACAAAACTTATTTCTACATTAAAAAGGATTTATAATCTCAAGGAAGATTTGTAGTTATATGAAAACATGGATCAATCAAAAGATACTACAACAATTACGAAACAACTTAACAAAAGGAAAACACATTGTGAAGGACTTGAAGTTGAGATCATCTCCATAAAGAATGATCTAGAAAAGGAAAATGAATGGAATAAGGAGCTACTTCAAGTGTTTGAAGAACAAGAAAATGGAATTAAGGAGGAAATTATCGAGTTAAGAACCTAGCTAGAAGAGGAAAGAAAAGTTGAAGAAGAAATAAGCAACAAGCTAAAATAAAAGGGGAATGACTATGAGAAATTAGAAATATAGGTAATCTCATTAAGGATTAATTAGTGGAAAAGGATAAGCAATTGAGATTTCAAGATAATACCAAGATTTTGGAAAATATTCTCAACAGTCAAAGGTCTCCCTCCATTCAATCAAGCATTGTTTTTCATGAAATAGTGAGGGGAGAATCTAAATCTCAGGAGTGTGAAGGTAAAATTAGAGACAATAAAATGAATTATAAAGACGCTGGTAAAGAATCAAGTAAGCAGTAGAACCAACAACCAAGGAAAGTAACTTTTCAAAGAAAATCATTTTCTGCTGAGAAAGAATATGGTAGATATATAGATATTCAAAGAAGGAGTAAAAACCCATTTTCTCCTTTGATGCATGATATTGAATGTTTTATCTGTCACAACTATGGACACAGTGTAGTTGAGTGTACAGGTAAATTGTTCAGGTCTTGTCAAGGAAGCAGCCAAGGAAATATCCTCTCTACAAGAAGATTAATGTTCAACAAGTATTCAAGTTTATTTCAAGGCTATTTCTTTTCATGCAATTTATTCAATCGTAAGGCTATACATTTTGTATCATATGGAAATGAAAGGAACATGAGACATTATTCTTATTTTTCTTTTCCCCCATTCTCTGGTCACATAAGATGCTATACATACAATACGTTTGCACATGTGGAAACAGAGTGTAGGATCAAGTCAATGAGTGATATTAGACATTTTGGATAATATTTAGAACCCATCCAGAATAGGAAAGTGAACAAAAATATAGTTAGAAAAATTGCAGGGGAAGAAACCTCCATCAATGGTCCTGTTACAAAAACATGGAACAAAAAAAGAGCAACAAGTGAAGTGTGGCCTTGCTTTGTGTGGACTAGAAGAAAAAATCACTAGAACATAGACAACATATTCTCTCATCACATCTATGGAGATAAGAACATATTTATCTGTTTCAAGAAAACCAAGGGTGATGACGTTGTTATTTGAAACAATGCACTATCGAAGGTGTTAGGAAAAGGTGGGGAAGATATTAACGTTAAAAATACAAAACCAGCTAATGCATTATTGGTTGAAGGGCTGAAGAGGAACATCTTGAGTGTCGGTCAAATGACTAATAGAGGACATGTAATTGTATTTACCTCAAGAGGATGAAAAATTATAGAAGACACTGGAAAAGTAATATAAAAAGGGGTGAAAAATGCAGATAAGATATATGTGTTGAAGAAAAGTCTAAGTAGAAATAAGAGATTGAAGTCAATCTCCTCCACTTCAAAGTTTGAGCAAGAGAAGGAATTCTCTCCTACAGTCTATTGATAGTATATGTGTATTCATTAATGACTACAAAAGCATTATGAGAGGCATAGGAGCTTGATTAGTCTGGAAAGATCTGCATGAGCTCAAGAGGAACTGTGCATAGAAAAGAAGGTTTGCATGTTAGTCCTATTTTTGTCTTGGCACTTTGTGTAGCATTAGAGAAGTTGTCTTGTTGAAACCCTAATGATGGCTTAAAAGTATGGAAACCATGCATATCATCCCTTGTACATGTTCATGGTTATGAATTGATGTGAGTTGGATCACTATTAATGTGGTTAAATGATAAACACACCTAGGGTTGTGATTTGTTGGTGGAGAGATATTGCGTTACCAAATTTTGTGATACATTTTATTTTGATGTTGATTAGATGTTACTAATGTTGCAGCTGCTGAAATTTTTGATAATGATTTCAAGACGTGGAGATGATGAAAATATCGCACGTGTCTAAGGGGAGCATCTCATATTCTTACAATATTTCAACTACTCATTGTTGGTATTATGTTGTCCTGTTGGTAGAAAAAGGGAAAGACACAACTCGAGGATTTTTTCAAGCCTTTCCATGTATTATCTAGCATTTCCTTATTGTAGGTGTATGATGAGATCTATGATGTTCTCGGTTATATAGACAGGGTTTGTATAGTCTTGTATGAGTCATTTGGCTAAGCTAGAGAGATCACATCTATGTCACATATTTTAATTCACGTCATGTACATGTATGTTGTCGTCAGATTAATGGCTATGATAGGGTTTGATCATATTGTACAAATCATGAAGTATGTTTACCTTGACGACATGATTGTGGTGAGATTATGAGCTACTAACAATGCTATATAGAACAATTCTATATTGATACATGCCTTGGCCACTCACGAATGTTATTTTTTGTTAAAATCCACCTAGGGTTTATATATTGTTGGTACAATAAAAGAATATGTTATGCATGAATGGATGTTTGAGTTGTAGCAATAAGGTGACCTAATGTTCTTAGGGGAAGCTATTTATGCATTAAGAGAGGCCACAAGTATTCAAATCAACCATGTGTAACTTCCTTTCATTTACCACTTTGTAGTGAGTCATCATCTAAAGCACTTATGTGTGACCTACATACAACCATGTACATTGATTTTTATCTCATTTCTAGAATGCATAAGCTATATGGGTTGCTGAATATTATTTCCATATGTATCCTTTAGTCCTTGCTATAGTTAGTGGTCCCTTTTCTAAGAGGGCGTGTATGGAAACAAAAGGTTCATGATATTTGTAGCCTCAATGTTTAAGGGAGCATGTTTAGCTTGCAGACACTCGATGCATATTCATACTTTTTTTCCACATATTGAAGGATGGTCTGGTGTATTCAGTGGTGACAACATGGAATTATTCCAAGAGACTAACCCACATTTGTCATTGATGTCAAAGGGGGAGAGTTGGACTTGATGACTTGGTGTTTTGTAGGAGGTTGACATTAATGCCAAAGGGGAATATTGTTGGAATTGTGGTTGGATTGTTGCCCTTTATGTCAAATTAGATCGTGGTATGATCACAGTCAGGGTGACTAGCAGTAGTAGTAGAAGTGTTACAAGACTTCCATACTCCAATACTACTGGAATTCCATATGGCCTTATCACACTATTGGTGATTGGAAATAGGAGAAGAAGTGTTACCAGACTTTCATACTCCAATACTACTAGAGTTCCATACTATAGTACTACTAAAATTTCATACTCTCATAATTCATCGATATTGATGTGTGGTTATCATGGATTTGGGAAAACTCTAATGAATTGATATGGTTATGGAATGCATTAATTATAGCATCAACATATTTAATTTTTAGGTCTAGTTTGTGGGGATTGTTTATATAAGGAAATTCGTTGATTATGAGTATGTGACCCATCCAATTAATACAACGCAAAGAAAGTAATATAAGAGTGTAACTAATTTGTTCCAAGTGCTCTTTGATGGCTATATAATGGTTACAAATCATGTACGCACATTCATCATTGGATTTTTGGATCAAAGGGAAAATGTTGGTCATTGTTAGTTATATAAGGTCCAAGTACCCCACTTAAAGATTGTTTTATTAATATGGTTAAATTCATCCATTAAAAAAACCATCGACAAATATATGGTTTTTTCCCTAGGTAATTAAAGAGCAGAGAGATTATAAATTCACAAGGCGATTAGAAAATTGATGGATCAAATGAGTTTGATCTAGCATCTAAAGGTTGTTTTCTTGGTGGATTGATCTCGATTAAATCAAAGTTTTTCCTTTTTGTTCATATGTATGTTCTTGCATAGGTCAAAGGAGTGTTTTTGTTATGAGTGTGTGAATTAGAGGTGATCAATATTTTTTTGGCCAAGCATAGCATCAACTTGGTAGTCATAAAAAGAGAGAGTGCACATTATGTAATCACTTGAAGAAGTGATTAGATTATTTGTGTGCACTAAAGATGCCTTGCTCTTTGACAGTGAGAGAGAATGCATGCGGATGGATTAATGTATGTTGGTGACTATGATAATCATTATTATCATGAAGAAAAATAAAATGCATTGGCTACCCAACAAATAGGGATACTAGAACAAAATTGTGATTGGGTTGTTAAACTAAGTGCATATGGCAGAGATTTGAAGGTCAAATGTAGAGTGTGCAATTATAATATGCATATGGAGCTGCAGAGGAGCTATGCATGGTATGGATGAGCATAGATTGAAGACCTGCATAGGGGAATCAAATGGGATATCAAATCAACCTCATAGATAGTGCTTTGCATGTGCTCAAGGAAAGGACATAGTTCATATATATCGATCTAGAGGAGTGTGCAACCCTTGTTCTAGAATGATGTTTATACCTATAGCATAGTATTGGAACATTGACAAAGAATCTTGTGCGCTTAAGAATACTTTAAAATGTACTCAAATGAAATAATGAATATTTGTAGTTGTTGGAATACTCTGCACTAATGTGGTTTTTAACAGATATTGGTGTCTAATGATTGTTATTTTTTGTATTGGTATTAATAGTATGTGGGCAGACAATGTGCTCTCTCAAATGGTCAGTATGTGAAGTGAACATTTTTTAAATGTATGTTCAGTGCGAGGAAGTTTGATTTAATGGTAGAGTTTTATTGTACATCCTTGATACCATGGCTATAACATTGATATGTTGAGATTTGAGCCTAGATATGTTTTTGCTGCTGTTAGATATGTTGGTTATTTCATGTGAAGATAATGTATGGTGAACTGGCTTAGTGTTGCATATTCATAATGCTATTGTTTTTCATAAGGAGAGTATGTATTGGTTGAGTAATATTGTTTGTAGTTGGTAGAATTTTGTTTCATAATTCGTTATTGTTTTTCATGAGCATAGTTATTAGTGAGAGATTGATTATATATATGTTGTTGAGAGAGAGAACTATGGAGAATATGTTTTTATGTATTGATTGATAGACAAGCTATATTGCTGAGAGTTTGTTATGTCTTTGTTGATGCCTCGAAAATCGTTGCATCGACATTGGGGGAAACCACCCGGTCCGGACCTTAGTGCAGCTCCTTTTCCGTTTGGTGTAGTGGCTCCGACTGGGGATAATGGGACCAGTTTCCCAGCAATAGATAAATGGGATGAATGAAGACTTTGAAAATAATAGTAGTGATAGGTGAATGACTAAAACTATTGACAGAAATATAAGTAACTAAAACTATCCCGGGAATCTAATTGAACTTCTAAAGCGTAGCTTTTGATGTTCTATATTCTAAAAATACAATTATGTAGATAACAGCATTCTCAAAATACAGATATTAAATCATTCAAGATTACTGTAACTAAATAGTCAGATACAGTGATTAAAGCGATACTACAAAACTTTAAAGGTTCATACCATTAACGCATACATGATTAAATAATAAGGCAGATCATGTGGTCATCCAATAGTGGTATGAACAAGATTTCCTGTTGATACACATGCATACAAATAATGATAGCAGAAAGTAATTACACAGTGAAATCAAATACACAGAATGAATTCAAACCAAAGATAAAAGTAACAAACTCTCAGCAATATAGGTTGTCTATCAATCAATACATAACAACATATTCTCCATAGTTCTCTCTCTCAACAACATATATATAATCAATCTCTCACTAATAACTATACTCATGAAAAACAATAACGAATTATGAAACAAAATTCTACCAGCTACAAACAATATTACTCAACCAATACATACTCTCCTTATGAAAAATAGTAGCATTATGAATATGAAACACTAAGCTAGTTCACCATACACTATCTTCACATGAAATTAACAACATATCTAGCAACAACAAAAAAATATCTAGGCTCAAATCTCAACATATCAATGTTATAGCCATGGTATCAAGGATCTACCTCTTTTAGGGGCGAATGTTCGCCCTTTGGCGAAATTAAGGGGTTTCAAATTTTTAGTGGGTGAATATTTTGTATCATAGTACATTTTTACAAATCACCTCAAATAGCCCACCTTATTTTAAGGGAGAGGGTAAAAAAGGTAAATTTAGCCCTTGAAATTAGGAGTTACAACCTTCAATTCGCCCATTTTCAAGAATAGGTTTTATTTAAGTGAATCCTATGGGCCAAAGGCTCAAATACCATATTTATAAAAGAGGTATGGTAAATTAATAAAAATATAAATAAATGAGAGGTATGGTAAATAAATAAAGCATAATTAATAAAAATATAAATAAATGAGAGGTATGGTAAATAAATAAAACATTTTTTATATTTACTCCTTAAGTCACCTTATATAATGCAAGGGTGTAAACAAATAAAAATATAAGTAAAGTGGAGGTATGGTAAATAAATAAAATGTCTTTTTATACTTACTCAAAAGGTACGGTAAATAAATATAAATAAACTAGACGCATGATAAATAAATAAAACCTCTTTAGTCCATAACCCTCGTTCTATTTATGAAGGCTCAAGAAAGAGGTTTTATTTAAGTGAATCCTATGGGCCAAATACCATATTTGTAAAAGAGGTATGGTAAATTAATAAAAATATAAATAAACGAGAGGTATGGTAAGCAAATAAAACATTTTTTTATATTTACTCCATAAGTCACCTTATATTTACAAACACTCAAAAAATGTGTTATAATTAGGTGAAACCTATAGGCAAAATACTATGGGACAAATACCAAGGACTAGATTGTTATTAATACCATGCAAAAAAACATTATTAACCCTAATATTATTATTAATAAAAATAAAAATGGCACCACATGGTATTGACCCATGGTATTCACCAAAATGGCACATGGTATTTTTATGATAACCCATGGTATTCATGTGAGCATAGACTATTTAAAGGGGAAATTATGTCTTAGATCCATCTTAATTCTGGGTCTACCAAGTGCTCAGAGGGATAAATAGATTTCATCCCCCTAAGAGTGGTAGATGTGGAGTTAAGATGGATATAGGTTGGTTTTATGATAATGAAGATATTAAATAGACTTAGGAAATTATATTGTAAAAACATCTTAAGGTGAATGGTTAAAGCATAGACATTGGACAAGTAAATTTGTATACTTCTGTTTTAAACTGAAACAAATCCAGGGCTAAAAGGAATGGATTGATTGCACTAGTCATCCTTCTATAACTTTCCAACATATGCTGGAGTAAACAGATTGTAATTTGGGCAATTTTTCTAATTGCAAACAGGAACATAGAAGTGATGAATTTGAATTTTTCTTAGTTTTATATATAATATTAGGTTTTTTCTCATGCTTTTTGTGAATGGCACGGGTGAATTTTATCTTACACCCACTAGATTATCGATATGTAATTTCGGTATTTTTGATTTCAAAAGATATTTTAAAGAAATGCAATGATTTCATTTGTGTATTCAATAAACACAAGATTTTATAATTGAGTAAAATATTTGCCATGCCTGGTGAGAGATTCGCCAAAAAATTATATATACATATCATATTATTGATAAAATCACCTTCCATTTTTCCTATATACCATGGAGATTCGCCCCTTTATTATACATGTAAATTTAGGGGGGGTTCTTAAATTTTTCCCTGGTAAAGGTTTATGTAGAAAAGAAGTATATATCTTGTTGTTGTTATGCCATATTCAACATATTTGTTTGAACAAATATGGATTGTGTGGTGGAGAATTTAATTTAAATACTTCATTGAGTTTTTTATTATATATTCCTTATAATGCTACTATGGTTTCTAAATGAAATAGGTTGCTTCTAGGCTTTGGCAAGATGTATGTTGAGAAAATTTGTTATTGAGAGCATTGTGTATGATGTTTCCATTGGTATGATGAGCTAGAATATGTTGTTAGGGATTTGACAATGTGTGAAACAAAGTTTTTCTGAGTTAGGGTTTGGAGTGGAGAGAATTATATTGGAGAGTGGTTTAATGATGCGTTATTGTATTTTTGATAGGTTCATGTGACTTTGTGACCTCATATATGAGTATGCATCCATTACGACCTGGAAAAGGCATTGAAGTAATATTGTTGGTTGAAGTATTGCCTTGATGATTACATGAACAAAATCATTAAGCATATTGGTTATTGAAGAAAGGACTTGATTTTGTATTTAGATTGATGAGCATAATGTTGTATGTGGGCTTAGTTTGAAAATTGGACGAAATGTAGCCTACTAGATTTGGGTTTTGTTGTAGGTGGATCCAGTGTGAAATATTCTAAAATGAGGTCGACAAGAAGTCTAAGGGTTGGAGCCTTTGCTAAGGGAGTGGTAGCTTCCTTCTGGTGGTGGACGAAGAATTTCTATAGGGAGTAGTAGCTTCCTTTGGTAGTGGTCAGAGATCTTGATCAAGGAGTAGTAGCTTCCTAGTAGTAGTTGGGGAAATTATTGGAGGTATTGGCGTCCATCAAGTAGGAGCCTACAGACTAGTAGAAGTTTGTTCCAGTGTAAGATGTAAAAATGTTTTGTTAATAATAAGAAGAATACATGGAAAAAATTAGCGGTGGTTTTTCCCAGTTGGGTTTTCACCTAATATCCAATGTCCATGTGTGCTTGATGATGTCCTTACTGATGTTTACTATTCATGGTTCATGATTAATAATTTTTATGTATATAGCTACTAATTATGTTTATGCATGTTCTACTAATTCTTGTTAAGAAGAGTAACATCGGGGTAAAACGCTATTAGCATGGAATACTGATTCAACCCCTAGCCTGCCCCCTCCCCCATTTACCCCATCCCTCCTCTGCTGAGTATTTATACATATATGCATCTAATCTAGTCACTCGTAAATATTATTTGAGAGATGAACAATAAGATGATGATGTCATTCCTTAATGGTCATTAATTTATCAAAAAAAGAGCAAAGAATATAAGTTAATAGTGAATTTGTTGTTTTTCCTTTTTCGAATGTTTGAAATGTTGGGATTTGAATGACATGTGTAACATGGCATCCTAGGAAATATAATAACATAATCTTTGAAGTAAATGAAATACATGAGACTCTTCTTATCATTAATGAATTGCTAATTTATATGTAAATTAGGAATTTAAATTGAAAATGTCCCCAAGAAATTGTTATAGCATGTCTTTCATCTTATGGGAAAAACATTTTATAATATAGTTTATATTTAAAAAGAGAGATTTAACTAATATATTCATTCGCTTAGCCCGCGGGGTATAGATTAGTGGGTGACAAGGTGTTATGTTAAAGTATTATATGGTGTTCAACAATCACTAGTGTAAAATCGTACGGGTATAAATCCAATCATGAGTATGAGTTATCATGGCCTACACCGACTGTGATCCCTAGATGACTTTTATGACTTAGAGTCTAATAGATTATGCCTTCTCAAATTATAAATTAGTTCTACATGTTTATAAACAATTTGATTGCCTATGCCAACTATGATCCCTAGAGTAGTGGGTGACAATGTGTTATGTTAAAGTATTATATGGTGTTCAACGATCATCAATGTAAAATCATGTGGGTATAAATCGAATCATGAATATGAGTTAGGATGGCCTATGCCGACTATAATCCCCAGATGATTTTTATGACTTAGAGACTCATAGATTATGCCTTCTCAAATTATAAATTAGTTCTACATGTTTATAAACAATTTGGCTTAAAAGAAAATATTGATTTTCTTAAATAAATTGAATAAAAACAATTATTATTCATTTTTTATATATATATATATATATATATATATATATATATTACAGATTAAGATTAAAATAATTATTGATTAGTTAAAAACTAAATTATCAATGTAATTTTTAATTATGAAAGAAAATTCATGATTTAAATGCAGAATTTAATTTCAAAGTTAATAAAAGTTGAAATTAAAAGAAGTTTAATGAAATTACTAATTGGCAGTAGTGAACATTAAACTAATAGGTAATTAAGTTGGGAAGAAATACAGTTTGCGCTACTATATAAGATTAGATGAGTATATATTTGAAAATCACTTTTACCTTAATATGTTGTTAGCAAATTAAGTTTAAAAATAAATATGTTGTTTACTTATAATAAATTTTAAACTTTTGAACATTATTAATAAGTATTTTTATTATATAATGTTAATTATAATGAATAATTTAAATAATGCAGGAAACATATTACTTAAACCCGAATAAAAATAATATAGAAAAATTGACTTATGTGACGAATAAAAAAAAATCTCAACCCACATTCGAGTTCAGAAAACCCCACTTAAGAATTGAGATGACTCGAAGACTCTCGTTCATTTCATTGAAAATATTAGTGTTAAGACAGTATAAATTGTCATTATACTGGAGTGTTATTGACTTTGAAAAATATCAAAGTTTTTTTTCTAAAGAGTCCAAATTACTTTTAAACAAACTGCATTGCATGTGAACGATTAACTATAATATGTATATTTAAAAACTTATTAATTTCATTTTCCTTGTATTTGATAAGCACTGTAATTTGAAATTGGGATATTATGAAGAATTTTTCAGTGGCTTAAAATATAAAAGTTAATATTAGTGGGTTTATATATAAAAGTTAATACAGTTTATTTTGAGTGATGGGTAGGAATGCTCGTTAATTTTTTATTAGTTTTAATTCCATTATAAATAAGGCCATATAGTTAGCATTCCTTTGGTTTAATTTAATTATTAAATTTTCAAAGATACAAACCAACTGTCACCTTTGAACAAGGGTTACATTGTAGAAACTCTCACTTAGTTTAAATATAGTTAAATTAGAGTGAAAAACAAAACTTTCGTCGAGGGTGATTAAGAGAGATGAAATCATAATAATGGGCAAAGTATAACATTTAGTTTTAAATTTTATGTGTCTAAAGAGTGGAGTTGGATTGTATTAACCTTCAGTGAGTCATCTTTTTTAAGTTTATTCTTTCATAGCTAACATTCTTTTGAGAAAATCATTTTACAAAGTCACAAAGTTTTTGAAATATAACAATGATAATGTAAAATTATGATGTTGTTGAATTGAAACAATTTCATACTTGTATTTAATGTGGTAAAACCAAGTGCCTTGTATAGTAACAAAAATGTCTAAGTTGGAACATCAAGATGTTAGTTATAATGTACCAATACACTAGTCAAATTATTTTCCACATTTATTTATAATTTAATTTATATAATTATAAAAAATTTAATAAAACTTGAATCAATAATAGTGTTTCAAAAACTCAAATCAAAATAACCATTTTTACCATAAATTTCAAGGAATAAAAATTAATAATAAAGAAAGGATAATAATAATAATGATAAGTCAATGTTCATTGTGTAATTATTATCGTGTGTGATAATTAATCTTATTCTAAATTGTAATAATGAAATAAAGGGCTAATTGTAATGAAATAGTTCCTTTTTGATGTGATGAATCTTCCAAGGACTCTTTTTATCAATGAATATCAATAATGAGGCAAGAATGATAATAATGATGGAGCAAATGGTGATACAACTATTTTTAGAGAAACCAGAGCAAAAGAAAAGACACATATCATTTAAGGAACCATTCAAGCAACAATATAATTACAAGGCATTCAAATCGTGCCTATCGTTACTTTATAACATGAAATTAAATTTAGCTAACCAATAGAAATTGTATTGTTATTGCTTTTGTTTTAATTACTATGAGCATATCCACAACATTCTTATCTTCTTGTCTACTTACATAAGTAAACCCGACTTCTACTCCCAACACAATGTGATAGTAGACAACTCTTTCGATACTAGAGACATCACTTTCAACTTGCATCTTGTTACTATTCTATGCATTAATAATCTAGGTATGTTTAAATCAAGCTATTGCTATATTTGGTTTCCATCTTGTTAGAGTTATTAGATAATGATAGTCCATATTTGTTCAATAACTATATATAAAAGAATGTACTAAAAATATCTATTAATTCACTTTTAAGCCAAAAAATAATAATAAATCTATTTAAATCTAATAAAAATCTAGAAGCTCCAAAATATGCAGTCAACAAATTCAAGCAAGATATCTATTAAATCAATAGTTACTTTCAAAAGAATAAAATAAATGAGAACATTAAAGCTTCTTTAGAAAAAAAATCTCCATTACATAAAAAAAATTATCTCTCAGTTATATACAATGTCATGTTTTATAGATAAACGGCTAGGTTATGTCAATTTATCACCAAATTAAATACTACAAGAAACAAACAAAAACAAGAGTCCAACACATTTTTAGGTTAAAAATAGTTCCAAACCTATTTCACGCACAAATAATTGCGGAAAACATTAAAATTCCATAAAAAAATTCTAATAATTTACAGCATTATTTGTAAAAAAACTGCAATGGACATGTAAAATCTATCCCACAACCAAATATAAAACTAATTTTTTCATAGCCGTAAAAAAATGAAATTCATTTTAGATTGGAGATAAATTGGTTATCCTTGATTATCTATCCTTTAAAGATGCATATGGATCCTTGCTGTCTAGCCCCTTATTTTGTAAGTTTTTAAGACTTGAGGCGAAAAATAACATGCTGCAATTCTTATGTGATTCTCATTCTCTGATATTTTGAATGAACACATTGTAGTGACCAACATTACAAAGAGCATGAAGTAAAATAAATCAAATTCATTATCATGATTACACATAAATTGGATTCATTTGTTAAATAGCCAATGTACCAATACTTTTTAATAATGAGACAAGAAGTGTGTCATTGGGTGTACCCTACAATTATTTATTCAAACCTCCATAAACAAATTCCAATACAATCAGTTAATATTATTGTTTTCAAAATTAGCATTGTGATCGATAATTATGTTGGATACTTCTTTAAAGATTACCATCGTGTGAATTTTGTGTGAATAGTTTTTCAGAAAGTTACATTGTTGAAAATGTTGATAGTAAACATTAAACTAATAATATGTCAAACACTAAATAATAGATAATGCAAATCTTTAGTACATCTATGATGTGAACAAGACTATATAGCTTAACACTTGACTTAGAGTTAAAGTTTAGAAGTGCATGGATTAGAAAGTTACATTGTTGAAAATGTTAATGGTAAACATCAAACTAATGCAATGTCAAACACTAACTAATAGATAATGGAAATATTTATTATATCTATGGTGTTGACAAGACTATATAGCTTAACACTTGTTGTAGAGTTAAAGTTTGGAAGTGCATGGATAGTAAGTGGGAACAATATGCAACCAAACTCATGATGTAGTAATGGTAGTTGTGTGCCTCACACAACATAAAAAAATAGGACCCTCTTTTTGGTGATCAATGTTGTTCGAAACTCACGAAAGTCTTCTCGCCACATTGTCGTTTACCGGCTAAAATAGCGTTAAACTTGAAGGAGAAGTGTGGTTTATGGCCAACCTCATGTGATTTGGAGACCCCTTTTCAACTATTCTTACTCGAAAAATTAACCCAGCAGGGACAGTCTTGGTGCGGTTACCTTGTTAAGAAAATAGATATAAGCTCACAGTCAATAAAATCCATGATAAATAAAATACAACATGTTTAAAAAATAGCTTAAAATCTTTTCTTAATGTTCACTTTAGAAATAATACTTTTATTTTTAGTCATCTTGGAAATTAATCCAAGTCAAACGCAAACTGATTTCTTTATCGACTGTGCGGCAGTAATAATAAGATAAAAAAATATATAATAATATGTTAAGAAAATTATATTAATTTTTTAAAATACTATGTAATAATTTCCATCTTTAAAAGGATAGAGACACAATTTTATTTTTAAAATATTATTTTTTCTAAAAATTTTTTAAAATTTTTGAAAAAATTATATATATATATATATATGCTAGGTTATGTGTGTCTTGAGATGATTCGCATATTTAATTTGTGGCTTGAGTAGCTATGACCTAAGGGAATCTAAGTCATTAAAGTCACTCAGGGACCATACGCAGCTTCGGTCACACAAGCCCTTATCATGGCTAGATTTTTTACCCATAGAGTTTTGAACCAATAAAATTTTCACAATGGAATGCCTTAATAGAACACCCTGTAACCCCATGAGATGCTTTCAATATTTAATAGCGATAATGATGATGATGATTAATGCTCACTAAGTCTAATAATTTAATTAAAATTGATTCATAGTATATTTCAAATTAAATTTACAAAAAAAATATTTTTCACTTAATACTGCATTTATTAGTAAGTGAAAACATGGTGCTAAATATTCCTGTATCTTAATAATACTCCTAAGCAATGTAAAAATTGAAGCAGACTCGTAATCAATCCAACAATATCATGCACGCCTTTCACACACTATCTTGAAATATAAACTAATTAAGTGAAGCACAAGCTAGATTAGGAAAGTGGGGTCTAACCAACAAGCTCAAATACTGAATTACGGTTAAGTTTTAAAGTAATACAAGTTCATTCATTTTGAAAGACACCAAAAATGGTTGTGTGGACCTAAATTTATCTTGGAATTTCTAAAATGTAGTGGATCAATAGGAGCCTAAATAGGATGTACCAGAGTACAATTTATAAAAAGTTAAACCCTACCCACGCACATGCATATTACTCCAAAGATAAGACAATTATTAATTTTTGGTAGTTGTTGTCAGGATTCAAGTTGGCCAAATTAAAAGAAAGGAAAATACTAATTTTAAGCTCATGTAGGATCTGGAAAGACAAGTTGTCCCCATCATACAAACGGGTGTGACCCTTGGTCAAAACCCACCTCCTTTGACCACTATATTTACTCATTCAACCTCCCTCATTTGACATCAATTCCAATTACATGTGCGAATGAGAGAGATGAGAAGACCAAAGTTTGAACAACTTTTGACCACTACTGATCGACTAAGTTCACTGTTTGACTAAGTTTTCAGGATGTCGTTTGATTGAGATCTTCTGGGCACAATTTGACCGAGTTTTGGGCATAGTTATCCAATCTTTTGAGGCAGAATTGATTGAAATTATGAGGTAGAGTTGATCAAAATTTCTAGATAAGTTTGACTGAATTCTTGTAGAGTTGATCAAAATTTCTAGATAAGTTTGACTGAATTTTTGGGCATTTGACCAAGTTCCGTCTGAGTCAGTTTGATCGAGTTGACCAACAACGGTAAGAGGACCAAATTTTGGCATGTTTGGCCAGGTTTGACCTTTATGGATTTTATGGTTAGTTTGACCAAGTTTGTGTAGACAATTAGAATATACTTATGTTGAGTTAAACATTTTGTCCTGAGAAAATTGTCTAGAAAATTAGATTAATTTTTTACCAAGTTTGGTTTTCCCATGGTAAATTTGTGTTTCTTTTGTGTTTGGTTGTCTCTTTATGATTCTACTATCATTATTTAAATATTATTGAGATTTTATATTTATAATTTCTTAATGATGTATGTGACATAAGTGAAGTTGGTTAAAGAAATCATTGGAATGTAATTATCAGAATAGATTATAATTCTCCTAAATCATTTATTTACCCAAGTTCACATATTTCATATACATCATTAAGAGATTATACATAGAAAATATTAACATTAATGCAATAACGATAGTAGGATCATAAAAACACATCCAAGAACACAAAGAGACACAAATTTTCACCTGGGAAACCCAAACGTGAGAGAAAACCCATCAATATTTTCTAGGAGAAATTCTTCACTTCAGTAAAGTTACAATATGATATACATAATTCAAATTAGGTCAAACAAATCACATAAATACACTTAGGTCAAACCTAGTCAAACAACATAGAAACAAGTCTCAATTCTACCCAAAATTTGGTCAACCCTACGTAGAACAATTTTGGTCAACACTACTCAGCCAATGTTGCAGTTAGATTGCCCAGAAAGTCTTTATCAACTATCTCAAAAAATATATGAAATTCAGTCAAACTAACCCAAGGAAACTCAGTCAATAGCCTCATAAATTCAATATCTCCGATATACTAAATTGATATTACCATGTTGATTTTCTGGGAGAAATCATTCAATTCATCTCCGAATACTTGCTAAGCCTTTTCCACTTGTTAAGAATCTCATATAGACATCACAACCTCCTCTTCATCCTTCTCGAAATAGATGCACTTATTTCACAAGATTAGTTGCTATGTATGATGGAAATGAGAAGGGATAATGCCCTTTTTCAGTGAATTTAGGGTGCCGATGAGGCAGGTCTGTAGGTTGGGCCGAATTGAAAAATTATTTCTTCAAGCATGATAAATTATGATGGTCATAGAGGAATAAAAAATGTTAATGGGTAGACACGTCACAATATTGATGATTTACATATGTAAAGACTTTAAAATGTAATGGCATTGAAGGTTGGTATTCAAGGAAGGGTTAGCTGTCAAAACAACATCATTTTATAGTTAATTAGTAAAATTTATATATCATTATTATAATTTGTAGGTTAATATCGGGAAGAATTTATAACTTATTAAAAGATGATATAATAATTTATTTCAATCATTTTTTTAAAATACTGTGTAATTATTATTCACAGTTTATAAATATTTTCTAATTTTATCAAAAATCTATATAAGAATCTACTCAATTAATCTTTGTTTTTCATCTAATAGTTTATATAGGTTCTTTTTAATATTTTTTTTTTTTGTATAAAGACATATTAGAGAAAACATAAATGAAATATTTTGAGAAAACAAATGAAGAGAAGTATTAAAAAATAAATAAACGAAATATTAGAGAAAACATATATATGAGGAGTGCGACTTGGGGAAATATTAAATAAAACATAAATGAAATATTAGAGAAAACATAAAATAATTTATGTTTTTTCTAACCCTCACCTCCACCCTCATTGTGTTTTCTCTAAAATTTCATTTATGTTTTCTCCAATATTTCCCCTCATTCCATCCTCTAAATTAGGATGACAGAGTGGATTTGAGGTTAAATATTAAGGAAAACATAAATGAAATATTAGAAAAAAGAAAAAAAAATGTGGGGTAGGGGTAAATATTAGAGGAAAACATAAACAAAATATTAGAGAAAACATATTATTTTTATGTTTTATCTAATATTTCATTTATCACTAATTTTATGTTGGCTGTAGAGAAACCCTTTATAGAAACCCTAAATGCTAAGAGGTTGAAAGATCATTCTAATCATAGACATATATAACGACTTTAAAATGTAAAAGAATTATTTATGAATATTGGTATTCAAGTAAAAGTTAAATTTCAAAGTATCATTTTGTAATTAACTAGTGAAGTTTAAATATATTTATTTATATGGATAGTATGCAGGTTATTATTAACAAGAATTTGTGATTTTATAAAAAATTATATAAAATTATATTCAAAATGTGGGGTAGGGGGCAAATATTAGAGGAAAACATAAACAAAATATTAGAGAAAACATATTTTTTTTTATGTTTTATCTAATATTTCATTTATCACTAATTTTATGTTGGCCGTAGAGAAACCTTTTATAGAAACCCTAAATGCTAAGAGGTTGAAAGATCATTATAATCATTGACATATATAACGACTTTAAAATGTAAAGGAATTATTTATGAATATTGGTAGTCAAGTAAAAGTTAAATTTCAAAGTATCATTTGTAATTAACTAGTGAAGTTTAAAATATATTATTTATATAGATAGTATGCAGTTATTATTAACAAGAATTTGTGATTTGTAAAAAAATTATTATAAAAATATATTCAATTATAATTTTAAAATATTATAACAGTTTTTTTTTTACAAAAAAAAAATATAACAATCTATTCATTTTTTTCTTTATGTAGTAAATATTTTGTATTGCATGGAAATAAGGAGTGCATATTATGTCATATAATTTTACGTTAGTCTCTCTCTAGGAAGACTAGACTAGATCCAAAATTTCAACCTTTTCAAAAGAGTAGAAAACAACCTTCTACTAGTAGATACGAAAATTAAAAACCATAAAATAAAAAAGGGCCTCTTGGGCTTTTTGTATACTAAGAGATACAAACCAAGATCATGGTGAAATAAGATAGAGAAAAGATCTAATGTTATGCAACCTGGTCACAAAACAAAACAAAAGATAGATTAGTTCGACTTGAAAATTATCCTGTTCAAGGGGGAAACCTCCTTTACATCACATAAGTGAACAATTATTAGATGATACAAATGACAAGATCTCCTTAGTATATATAGGAGTCAAAGGGGTCACAATATAATCAGATCCTACATAGAAATAACAATGTAAGGTCACAACAATAATAATAGTGGGCTTCTTTGGGGCACAACAATAACAATATGGGGGCCACATGGGCACAACAATCACAATAAGGGGCTATACTAATGATAACAATAAGGGCGATATACTAGTATTATATGGACCTAACATGTAAGTGTTTTCTTCAATTCTTGAATACTTATGGATGCTTCTATATAAAATTTTCATCCTCCCATGTGGAATATTTAGCGGGTAAGTTCTTCAAATTAATGAGACACTATGAAATTGATTCATTTTGTAGCTATTGGGTTCTTATTTTCATGATTGCTTCAGGCTCCAATATGATTTTTCCTTCCTCATCAAGTTTTGATAATATTGTTTGAACTAGGAGCTTGTCACTGATAACCTTCTTTAAGCATGAAACATGGAAAATTGAGTGTACTCGAGAAGATGAAAGTAACTCCAATTTGTATGCCATAGTACCAATATTTTGCAACATCGTGTAAGGACCATAATTTTTTGGGTGATAATTTATTATTCTTATTGGCTTGCTTGAGTGACATTTGTTTGTATTGTTTTAGCTGTAAAAATATCTAGTCGCTCACATGAAAACTTATTTCACTACAATGTTAATATACTTGTTGTTTCATTTGATTATGCACCAAAGTGAGGTTATCCTTTAAGAGTTAGAGAACTTATTGTTGATGCTTGATGTGATCTTCCACTACTTGAACCTTAAAAGTTTCTCTTAAAGATGATGTGATGGATGATGGGTGATATCCATAAAGTTCCATAAATGGGATCGTTTTTGCTGCAGTAGGGAAGGAAGTGTTATACCACCATTCAACCAGAGGTAACCACTTGACCCATTATGTTTGCTTATTAGATACAAAGCAACAAAGATCTCCTTCCAAACATGTGTTTACTATCTCAATTTTCCCGTCAGATTGAGGATGATAAGATGAACTATGAACTAATTGATTACCAAGATAACAAAATAATTTCATGCAAACATTTCCAATGAAAATGGAATATTTGTCACTTATAATAATCTTTGGGTTTCCATGTAGATTTTGAATTGTTTTCATAAATGCAGTAGCAACTATACTCACTTTAAGAGGATGAAAGAATGCATAAAAGTGTGCATACTTGGTAAGTCAATCAACTACCATCATAATCACACTCTTTCCTTCACACTTGGGTAAACCTGTGATAAAATCCATTAAGACCTCCTCCCAACACTAACTTGGAATGGCTAAAGGTTGTAACATACCTAGGGTCTTAATTGTCTCATCTTTATTTTATTGGAAAACCAAACATTTTGACACAAACTTATGAATATCAGATTTAAGAACAGCGCAAAAAAATTCCTTCTTGACCTTGTGGTAAGTTTTTAAAAATCTGGAGTGCCCTTCTAAAGGAGAGGTGTGAAATTCCAAAATAATCTTTTGTTTGAGTTGGGAATTCTTACATAGATAGAAGTGGTCTTTGCACCATAATGAGTCATTTTTTCAAATAAATGCATCATATGTACTGGGATCTTGTTGCAACTTTTGAATGAGTGGCCACACCTCTTCGTCATCCTTCCATTGCTCCCTTGCTTTAGTTATACAGACAAGTTGGATAATAGAAATGACATATACCAATACTTCCACATCCTCATCCTTTCTTGAGAGTGCATCTACAACAACATTTTTCTTCCCTTTTATGTAGATGATTTCAAAGTCATAGCCCAACATCTTAGTGACCCCTTTTTTCTAATATTCTCAAGATAATATTTGTTCCAAAAAGTATTTAAGACCATCATTATTTGATTTTATCTTGAAATGTATTGCTATTAGGTAAGGGTGTCATTGCTTGAGGACATGAAGTGTTGCCAACATTTCCTTCTCATAAATAGGTTTGTATAAATACTTTCCCTTGATTGGACAACTTTCAAAAGAAATGGCTCATCCTTCTTGCATTAAAATACCACCAATTCTATTTCCTGAGGCATCACATTCCACCATAATGACTTTTGTGAAGTCCACAGTAGCTAAAACTAGAGCTTGGAACATTCCCTCTTTAAGATGTGCAAAGGACTTAGTTTCTTCTAGATTCCAAAAAAATGCATCTTTCTTCAGAAATGTTGTTAGAGGTGTTGCTATTTTCCCATAATTCTTAACAAACTTATGATAATAACCTGTCAACTTGACAAATCCTTGAAGATTCTTTAGGGTTGTGGGGAGTTTCCATTCCTTGATGGTTTTAATTTTGTTAGGATCTACCTTAACACCCTCATGAGATACAATATGAGCCAAATATTTCACCTCTTGTACCCTAAGAAAACATTTAGAGGATTTTGCATACAATTGTTTCCCTCCAATAGTTTTAGTACCTTGTTAACATTTTGAACATATCCTTCCAAGACTTGTTGTAGATTTGTATATCATCAAAAAATACTAATACAAATTTTCTAAGGAAGGGTTTGAAAGTGGAATTCATAAAACCTTGAAATGTGGAAGGTCCATTAGTAAGGCCAAAACGCATGACCAAAAATTCATTATGACCTTCATGAGTTTTCAATGTTTTTTTTGGAATGTCTTCAATTTTCATTCTAATTTGAAGATATCATGAATGAATATCCATCTTGGTGAAGTAAATTGCTCGATGTAATTCATCCAAAAATTCATAAATGACATGAATGGGAAATTTATATTTAATAGTGAGCTTCTTGCGCTCCTTATAATATGGACACATATGCCATGATCCATTATTCTTATGTACTAATAATACTGGATTAGAGAAATAAATTTGGCTAGGTTTAATTATGTTGCCTATAACATTTCTCAGACTATATGTTTAATTTTTCTCTTTTGGGCATAGGGATATCTATATGGTCTGATGCTTTGAGGAACACTTCTAGGAATTAAGTGAGTAGCATGATCATGATCGTGAAGGTGGGAGGACTTTGGTAGTCTAAAATATCTTGGAATGATTGTCCAAGATTCTTTGGATATCTAGAGAAACAAATGATTTTGATGTTTGAGCATCTAGTGAGCATAACCGTGAAATTATGCGTCATTTTTATTTCATTAAAAGCTTTGTCATGCCATTAGAGTTGATTATCTTTCCTAATTTCCCTGTGCTTCCAATTAAGGGTGTTACAATTAAGGGGGACCCAGGGGCTGGTTACCCAATAGGTTGAGATGGTTACTGAGAGTCTTGTTACTAATGTGGAAGGTCTATTTGGTGTGTTTCCGTCAGTTCCACTTCCTTAAGGTGACTTGGGAGGTCGAATCATATCATAGTAACGTCTTGTCACATGTTTACCCTAGTTGATTGCTCACTTGTATTGGCAAGTTACCCTCGTTGGCTCGATTATCTTGCCTAGTTCCCCTGCGATGCCCAAGGACTAGTAACTTAACCCACCAAGGGCTATAGAGAATTTGTACAACTAAGGATCTAGGACTAATAACTCAACCCAAGTTTTTATAGGGATCAAGAGAATTTGTCCAACCAAGGCTCTAGGAACTAGTAACTCCATCCAAGCTAAAGGAAACATGAGAACCAACCAAAAAAAACAAATACATAAACCCACAACACCATGGCTATCTAGGAAATGGAAAGGCTAGGAAAATACACTATCAATCTAGTCAATCCTCCATTCCAGTGAAAAATAATGACCAATAAACCACATGCACATTCCATGCATGCCAAAACTACTGAGGAAACATACATGCAACTCGGTACCTGCAAGAAAAACTCCAAGTGTAGCTATTGATCCTGATGTCCTCTTGCACTTTCCTACTCTTTTTTTTCCTTCTTGATCAAAAAAAATGCAAGTATGCCACACTCTCCAAGAGTACTCCAAGAAAAATCTAAGTGTCCAAAAGTATGAGAGAGAGAAAATAGAGAGAGAGCTCTAAAACTGAACTGACAAAAGTATGTGTACTTATTGTCAGAAGCCTTTTTATTAATGAGGCCTCTATTTTCTTCACTTTCCATTATTTTCCTTCAGTTTGCTCCTAACATGCAACTATGACCTTTCACCTCCTTTTCTCCTAATTTCCATTATTTTCATAAATAAATGTGCTAAAATACCATTTTTCCTTTCCAAATCCTTTGCCAATTTCATTAGCCATTAATCAACCACAAGTGATCCCAATCACTATGATTTTTTTCGAACATTCAGCTTGGAACAAGTGTCCCATCAACCATGGTTATTATAATTTTCCTTTATTAACTTTTATTACTTGGAATTTTCACCAAGGATGTTACATTAATTCAATTTCCTTTCCTTCCTAGGAAAATTTCAAGAAAAGTTCTTGAAAATTAAAATCTGTCGTCTCAAAAGATTGTAACCATTGGACTCCTAATACAACATCAACACCATCCATTAGAATGGAAAGCATTGGAATATTCAATAATGTTGATGGTGTTGGACCCACCAACATTCATGGAATCTCCTTGATATGAAGTCCCAACTAGACCTCAAATCATTTGGAGTAGGACTCCCAATAGTGGGTGGTAGTTTAATGCCTTGACTGCAGTAGCGTGCAAAGGTAAGTATGATAAATTTAGGTGAGAGAAAGTGTGTGAACCTGCAGAGAGTCAAGTGTGATGTATGAAGGTTCTAACACACAGAGGGGAAAAGGAAGTGTGCCCCTTAGAAGCCTATAATAGTACACAACTTGAAAGGAACACACAAGCAGAATGACATGACAAGCTAAAATGTGGAATAGTCCAAAAATTAAAGTGATGAGTTAAACCAAAAATGAGCATTCAATAAGATTTGTACAATTTCATACAAATTAGCTCATAAGAAAATGTGTAAGTTAAAGAAATACATTGCTAAAGAAACCAAAATAGTCTAAGTATAATAACAACATATGCGTGAAAGCATGTTGGCTCTGATATTATTATTATAAGTGAAAATTCCATCCATACATACACCATTGACGACCACTACCCCTAATAGTGGAACATTACAGTCAATAACATCTACTCCTCCAAAGAAGTATACTCACTCTATGCTATTGATAAGCCAAGGATCTTCACAATACTCCCAAGCCTTTTCTAAGCCTTAGCCTAGCCAAAAGCTTGGCTCCCAAAATCCTATTATATGAGTTATTAGGTTCTATTTATAGCAAAGGGTGGGGTAACCCTTGAAATTCCCATTTGTGACTCTTTGACTCTCCTCACGACTCTTCAAATTATTTACAAGTAACTCATTATATAACATGAAGACCTTCAACATTCCATTAATGACACTTGGAATTTCACCTATAACATATTTACAAATAATATTACATTTTCCACTTGTACCCATGTAAGACAAAATAGGATAGAGACAACCTAACAAGACAAAACACTATCATTCAGAAGTTTGGGTAAATACCAACTTGGCAACCTCCACTTGGTGCTTCTTGGTCACATATTGATGGCAAGATTGGTACTGTGTGATGGTGTCCCGAAACTGTTTGATAGTGTCTTTCTGATAGCGGGATTTCGCCTCCATGGAATTTGGGTATATGGTATTGGAACCTGTATCCAACTCGTTTTGAAGCATGTGCAGCATGGTGTTAACCATGAGAGAACCACCGATGTACTTCTGCATGTTATGTGCATTTAGCTCCAAGTCTTCCCTGGTGGCCTCTCGCCTTAGCTTCTCCATATACTCATCGATCCCTAGCTGAACTTGGTTCTTGGGTCTAGCATCGGTGATGGAACAGATTTATGGGATCTTGTGCATTCTCACCATGACATCCAAACTGTTGTACAACCGTGCATATGAGGCCTATATGTTGTTGAAAAATGAGGTGAGTTGATCATATTTCTGGATCAACGTCCAAATCTTTTCCTTCTCCATCTCTACTTGTGGCTTCATCCTCTTAACTAAATGAATTGGGGCCCCTTTGTACCACATTCTCCACTCTTGTACATGGGTGATGGGAGAATGTATGTTCTTCAGAGTTTGAAAAAACTCTTTGCTTCACTACTATAGGCCATGCACACAGACAACTGCTTTATGTATGGTGACAAATCTGTCCTAGAGCTTCCGCATTGTATTCTCAAGTGTTGATACTTTAGCAAGTATCACTTTCCTCATCTGCCTCATTACGGAAGCTACATTCTACATTGATGCTCATATTTTTTCCACCTCTTTCCTGGAAGCCTGCAAGTCCTTTTCCAATTGTTCATTCTCAACAATCAGATACTTAAAATTAAAGATTTTATCTCCTGTAGAGGCCAAGCTAGCTTTAGTAAGTGCAGTTGGATGCTTCCTAGTACCTGACACTATCAACCTTTCCTTAATGAATTCAAGTGATGCATGATCATATGGAAAGTGATTCCTCTGCACCTTTACAATCCTCTTCTGCACCTCATCAAATGATAGACTGCACACATTTATGACCAAATCATCATTAAGGAGAACAACTTCTCCTTGCCCACTCGGGGATGGTTTTGACGCAGGAGGTCATGGAGGCTGAAAGATGACCTTTGGTGCTCTCAACATAAGGTCAATATCTTCATTTTGTGGCTCCTAATCCAATTTTGTGTCTTCGACTTTGATCAGTTTCTCAATCTCCTAAGAAAGCTCCCAATCCTGCATTTGTTCGCCCTCTTCTTTGGCTACTGGTTGTTCCAACTCATACACTTTTATGGATGTTGTTTGCTCTGTCATCATTCCTTTCATTTTTTCTTCTTCATGATTTTACTTGTATTCTCTTTCTCTTATCCTAAACTATTGTTATTCCTTCAACTTCTTCTCCATCTTCTACAACTTTAATTCTGCTTCCTACAGCCTTTGCTTTTCTCTCTTCCTTTGCTCTACTCTCTTTATCCAATGCTCCCTCTTTGATTCTACTACAAAATATTCTTTCTCTGTGATAGGATCTGCCATCATCTTACAACTTTGCTATGCCTCGGGGTTCTCAACAAGCTTCCTCTTTCCCTTGTCCTACACTAGATTGATTCCTATTGCTGCTATTGTTGTTTCTTCCTATGTTGTTGTTGTCTTCAGAGAAACTTTCCAAGTTGTTGCTATACTGACCGTCTCATGGAGTTTGGAGGAATTATAGCAGTACCTGTAAGGGTTCTCCACTGGCCAATGACATGTCCCGTGGATCTATGGAAAATACAACATCTCATAGTCATCCTTGCAAATACCATGGGGATCATATGGATGAAATTCTTTGGTGCTGAACTCGAATATGAATATCTCCTTAGCCTCAACATTTTCATCCTTCAAGATCTTAATATCATATAATCCAATCTGCAAAGGAAGAGTAGACCATGGCACTTGATTTCTCCTATGCAGCTCTAATTGCAACCCTATGGAGAGGTGATATGAGACCTATTGCATGATAAACTTATCAGTGGCATACCTTGGTAGAATAGGTAGAGGTTTATCTTTGCTAAACACTCTGACAAAGGTCCCACCTGGTGAGGCATACCATTCTGCAATGTTTACTATCGCCTCCATTGCTTCTCAGGACATGCATGGTGGATCCTACTCAAAGATAAGCTTGTATAACGAGATGATAAAATGGTTAGTTAGATTTTGCATCACTCCTCGATAGTTGTAGTTAGAAAGAAACTTGCAATAAACATTGATGACAATCTCTTTTGGTGTCCATCTCTAGCTCATGCCAGAGAACTGCTACTGGGAAGAAATTGCATCAAGTAAGTATGTGGACATGTAAAACCTTGCTTGCTCATTCTTAGGTAGATTTCAAGCATTAGTCATATGAATCTTCAACTGATGAGCCAAAAAATCTAACCAATTGAATGGATTCCCAACACTCACCAACTGGTCCAGTATGACTACCCAAGCTTCAGGAAAGGTTTATGTGTTCTTTGGACCATATATTCTATAGGCAAAGATGATCAAGAATTGATAATCCTTCCTAATGGAATTTGTCTTGTAAACATGATTGGGTGTTTGTCTAAAATTTGATGACCCTTTCATCCAATGCTTGATGATATCTCTAGAGTTAACAAAGCTATTGGTGGCATAGAAAAATGAGTCCATGCACTTCATCAGCTGGGGTAAATGATACTTCTGCTAAAAGTTCTCCGCCCTGAAGGTTGCAAGTTCTATCTCATTGGTATTGCTCATTGTCATTGTTTTTCATTTGTGTGAGAGAGAATCCAGTTGATAATGTTCACACATGGGAAGACCCGGTACCTGCATGAAACCTTGTATAAGCCTAAACACTAGATACTAAGATAAACATGTTAGTCTTCTAAGTATTCCTTGAAGTCCTGTCCATAAGTATCTTTGATTTTCTTCTATGCTAATGTTGTAGCCTTTTCAATGAACAATTGAGTATCTGCATAAACTGGTAGTTCAATTGATATCTGCTCAACTGCTTCCCCAGTACTACTCTTCGTAGTTTCCTTTGACATAACTCTCTTAGATGCCATGTTAACTGTAATTGCTAGAGATATTCTCAACAATTGTTGTACCTCTGGGATAGAGAGGACACTCATGGCAAGCAAATATCAACTTAAAATCTAAAGAAACTTCAAGACAAGACCAAGAAACAAACCAGGCTCATGATGGGATAGATTGCACAATTCTGGTTCACATAGGTCACTGGTTGACTATGGGAACTATGGATTGCATAGTCCCAACAATCAATTGAGAAGCTTGGTGACTAGAACTACACAATGCATAGTTCAGTCTTGGGCCAAGGTCGGGAGAGACTATGCATTGAGTGGTCTCAGTGGCCAAGTTGGGAAGATGGCTCTTGGAATTGTGCAGTGCACAGTTGGAACCAAGCTAGGACAACCTCTTCATAATTCTAGAAGCCAAGGTAGAGGCCTTGAGCCTCCATATTGCATGATGCATGGAGTGAAGAGTGAGATTCAGGTAATCAGAGACAGATCTTCCCAAGGGGAGTGTGAAATCAAGTAGATTTGAAGGATGATGTGAGGCTGAGTGCATATTTGACTAAGTGATGATGCATGCAAGTGAAACAAGTGTAGGAATCAATAAAACTAAAGGAAAATGAAGCATGTGAAGGGAGTAGCTGCAACAACGACTGTTAGTGCAAAAATGGGAAAAAACATATGACACTTGGGAAAGACAATCTAAAACTTGGAACAAAATTTATACAAGCTAAAAGAATTTAAAAGTCTAGTAGTACTTCAAAGAAAGAAGTGAAACAACACTCTCACAATCTAATCAACAAAAAGCGATAGAAAAGTGGGAAAAGGTTAGAAAAGATAAACTCACCCAAAAAAGCGATGATGATTGCACCAAAGGTTCATTAATCTCCTCAAGAATTCCAAATATTCAAGATTGAGTGGGAAAAGGTTAGAAAAGATAAACTCAACCAGAAAAGCGATGATGATTGCACCAAAGGTTCATTAATCTCCTCAAGAATTCCAAATATTCAAGATTGAGTGTGAAAATGATCTCTAACCACGTAGATTAAATAGTTTTTTTTCAAATCAAGGTTTATGGCATGCATGCACAAATCAAGGAAAAAGTGACACTTGGGAGAAGTTTCCAAAAATAGTGCAAGTGCCTCCTTTGGGTTAGTCAAAATAGATCCCTATTTTTTAGAGATGCTTCTTATTTTCTTTTTTGTTTTCTAAGGAAAAAATGTCATTCTTTCCCCGAAATAATAATTTATAATAAATTTATAAATAATATGTTTATAGTGTTTAATTTTCATTGTATGTAATATTGATTATAAATTTTTAATACAATTTATAAAATGGAAATTGGTTATTAAAATAATATGTTCATAGTGTTAATGTTTCATTGTATATAATATTTAGTTATCATTGATTTATCTAATTTTAATGAGTTTATAAAATGATTTTGTTATCCAAAATATCAAAATCTTTATTTTATTTGTAAAATTAAATAAACAACATCGTAAGTTTGTATATTAATTTATATTCATTATTAATTGAATATTTTAAAAAAAAATTTTTGAAAAATAAAATTAATTGTAAGATTATTGAGAATTTAATTTTTATTTGTCGAACTCATAAATGTATATTGATTAACTAATTTAATTAGTTAAAATTGAATTGTAAATACAAAAAATATATTTAAAAATAAATAAATAAACTAGAAACCAAGTACCATTATATCCTATGTCATGCTTATTTAAAAAGAGAAAATTAAAAATTAAAAAAATTGGAAAATGGAAAAATAAAGAAGTGGCTCAAGTGAAACATTTGCATCAGTGTGGATGTGACTATTGAAAAGCGTCATATGCATCTTGCAAACACATTATTCTATGATTATTTTTATTTTTATTTTCCACCTTTGTAACATGATCCATAATGCACATTCATGTCACTCACCATAGGTGTTGTGAGTGGCAACTGAGAGGCCTTTTCACACCATTCTCTATGGTAGGATTTTTTATTAATGATTTTTTTTGCAAATCCTTAGAGATGCAAAATTTTGTGATACTTTTAAATTTTAATTTTTTGCATTTGTTGAAGTAATATTGCACTAATCTGAAACACATTCCAAGAAATTGGATCCCATTTATAACAACTTTAACTTTTAATAAGTAAATGGTTAGAGTTGTTTGTGAGTCACAAATTATCTATACAATTGTCTTGAACATGATACACATAAACGAACATTCAAAAAAATTTTGATATTTAATTTCAATTTTTAATAATTTAATATCATTTTTTCTAATAAACAAAATCAAAATCTAATAAATTTAATTTATCAATGTTGTTTGCAAATGTATCAAATTTTAAAATTTCAAAAACAATATAAATATGTTTTATTAAGCGTATACATTTTTACTTTCATACAAAATTGAAAAACCAATAAATAATGTAAAATCTTATAATAATAAAAATACAAAAAATAATTCAAATAATTGCAACAGAATCACCATAACAATTTGGAAAATTAAATTAAATAAAGTGAAATCAACTTCAAGCCAATTTTCAAGTCAAATTAATTGTCAATTGACAGCAAAAGACATGTATTTAAAATCTAAAATCTAATATAAAAATAGTCAAAAACAGTGAAAAACTAACTTTTTTGTAAGAGACAAATACTAAACAACAACACTACATATTAAACTTATTTTTATCATAATATATAAATCCAGAAAAAACTACTTATATTCCCAAAAAAATAACGTATATTCCCATTAAGTGTTACACATTTTATTTTATTTGCCCACATCTTTCTATCTACTTTCACGATATCTATCGAGGCCTCAAACGTTAAGAGGTTGAGAAATCACCCTATGATCATTGTTGTATATAAGTAACTTAAAATGTAAAGGAATTATCTTATGATCATTGTTGTATATAAAGAACTTAAAATGTAAAGGAATTATCTTATGATCATTGGCATGGGAAACAATAAATATTAAAATATTATTTCACAATCAACTAGTGAAGTTTAAATCTATCTCTCATTGGTAAATTTATTATAAAGATGATATAAATATATTAATATATTAATATTTAAATGTAATTGATGGTTATTTTAGTTTGGTAAGAAATCGATATCGTAACAATGTGTTATTGAATTTGGAATTGAGTAAGGAGTTAATAATTTTTTCCACTATTTATTTTTATTTTTTGTTTGATGGTAAATTTTTTTATATTTTAAATGATGAATATATATGTTTTAATTTTCAGGAATACTATTACAACAAATTTCATCATGTTACATATGGGAATTGAACTTTAACGAGAAGGAAAACAGTCGTTCCTATAAAGAATCTAAGATAAATCCATTTGAACATGAAATAATAAATGTTATTTGAATATGTCATATTTTGATTTCGATGAAGACAACTTGGTCATGATTTAGTGTGTCAAGGAATAGAAAACATGCTTGTTGATTGATCCATACGTGGACAATGGGGTTTTATGGAAACCTTTTACATATTGTCAATAAAGGTTAAACATCCCTATTTTCACCTACTGGCACTCCTTCCATGACTTGAGTTGACAACTTGAGTACACTTTTACAACGATTACACATTCTCATGAGGATATTGTTCAAATAATATGTATTAATGTGTTGTTTTCCAGAGATTGGTGGCTAAGGATTGTTAGTTTCTATATTGGTACTAATAGTATGTGTGAAGATAGTGCGGTTTCCCAAAAGTTCAGTATGTGAAGTGCGCAGTCGTTGAGGAGTACAATCAATGCAAGGAAGCTTGATTTAATGTCAGAGTTTTATTGTAGATCTTTGATATCGTGACTACAACATTGATATGTTTATATTTGAGCCTAGACATGGGGATGTTGTTGGTGCTAGATATTTTTTTGATTTCATGTCAATATAGTGTTTGGTGAAGTAGCTTGTTGTTGCATATCCACAATGCTACTATTTGTCATAAGGAGAGTATGTATTAGTTGAGGAAGATTTTTTATTGCTCATAGAGTTTTGTATCATAATTTGTTGATATTTGTCATAAGTATGGCTATCAGTGAAAGACCGGTTATATATGTTGCCAAGTGAGAGAAGTATGAAGAATATGCTACTATGTCTTGGTGTATAGATTGGCCATATTGTTGCAAGGCTTTTTCTCTTGATAAGTAGAGGTTTATGTAGCAGAGAAGTATGTATCATACTGTTGTTATGTCATATTGAGAAGATTTGTTTGACCAATGATTGAATGTGTGGTAGAGAGTATAAGTTAAAGGTTACATTGAGTTTGTTATTATATAGTAGTTATAATGTTTCTAGGGTTTGCAAATGAAAGAGGTTTCCACTAGGGTTTGGCAGTATATATGTTGAGAAAATTTGTTGTTGAGAGCATTGTGTATCATGCTGCTATTGGTATGATGAGCTAGAATATATCGCCAGGGTTTTGAAAATGTGTGAAGTAAAGTTGCCATTGAATTAGGGTTTGGAGTGGAGAGAATTATTTTGCAGAGTATTGTATTTATGCATTATTGTATTGCAAAGAGGTTCATGTGACTATGTGTGCTTGTATGTGAGTGTGTTACCATTAGGGTTTGGCAGAGGTATTGAATTTAGATTGTTGGGTGAAGTATTGTCTTGATGATTGTATGAAGAATATTGGTAAGAAGATTCATTATTGAAGAAAGGACTTGATTTTGTATTTAGATTGATTAGAAAAATGTTGTATGTGTGTCCAGTTTGAAAATTGGATGAAAGGTGGCCTATAGGATTTGGGTTTTGTTGTAGTTGGATCTAATGCGCAATATTTTGAAATGAGGTCAAGAAGATGTCTGAGGATTGGATCCTGTAGTAAGAAAGTGGTAGCTTCCTTCTGATGGTGATCAGATAATTTTCACAAGGACTAGTAGCTTCCTTCTGGTGGTGGCTAGAGAACTTGTTAGGGAATAATAGCTTCCTTATAGTAGTAGCTAGACAAATTATTTGAGGTAGTGCCCTCGAGAAGGTAGGAGCATGCTCACTAGTAGAAGGTTATGCCATTGTAAGATGTAAAATGATTTTCTTAACAAGAAGAAGAAGGCAAAGACAATAAAAATGCTAGTTTTCCCCATTTTTGTTTTCTACCTAATATCAAGTGTCCATGTGTGTTTGATGATGTCCTTTCTAATGTTTAGTATTCATGGTTAATGATTATTAATGTTTATGTATATAGTTTCTCATTGTATTTATTCTTTTTATGCTAATTCTTGTTAAGAAGAGTAACATATAGGTAAAAATTGATTAACATGAAATACTAATTCACCCCCTCCCCCTCAGTAATTCTATAATTGGTATCAGAGGAGTTCATTGAAGAATCAATTTAAAAGTTGGAAGGGGATCTAAGGGATTATGGATAATAAGCACAAGAAGAAGACAGCTAAAAATAAGAAGTCAATTCAAGAGAACTATGACTTTGTAAGCAATACATCAAACATAGTGGAAGTATCAACAATTTTCGATCAAGGACAATTAATAAGAGAAGACGTCATTATAGAAATTTCACCTGTAGAACAAACTGATGTATGCAACGTCCTAAAGCATAATACTTGTTCTACTTCTACAAAACATTAAGCGGAAGCATAATCGAATTCATGAGCAACATCAAGTAGAAAAAATGCATAACTGATCAAGAGAAATAATCACACATAACACAAGATATATCCAGGGGAAAGCACCAGCATAAAACCCTAACCATGTATTATCAATCAAGTGGAAATCCTCTTCACAATACAAAATGAATCAGCTCAATAGCTATCCTACTTTCTCTGTAATCAGAAGATCCTGATGATCTTCAATCAGAAGATAAAAATCATGGACTACCTAGGCCTCAATATATAGGCCAGAAGTCCTCCAATATCCTATAATAGATCCTTCTCCATGCAAGGAATACTTACTAGAAATATCCAAGCATCCGATAGTACACTGTCCCACATCTGATCTCAACTGGGTTGATGACAGAACTGACATGCAACTGTTATCCATGAGTGAATTCTCAGTTATCTAAAATAATAGTTGTCACATGCATGCAAGCATTAACAAACTATATTTTATTATTTTAATAACTTGTTAAAATAATCTAACTGGACTTGACTAGTTGGAACTAAGTCAACTGATTCTCTCATTATAGAACTCAAACTTATTCCCTCAATTAGTGGAGGAAATTAAAGATAAATTCCTCAATCAGTGGGACAACTCATGTGCATACTCACAAAGACTTCAAATTTGAATTTCCTTAACTAATTAACTCAACTGAATTAATTAATTAATATTTCCAACTGCTGTTAAGACCAAAATTAATTTTACTTCCTATAGATAGACTAGGGACTGCTATAAATAAGAAGGGACCCAGAAATGCTATTTTTATAACTTTCTATTTTTAGCATTTTCACCTCTCACCCAATGTGGCCAATGACCTCACTGGCCAAACTACTATTTTTAGACATGCTATTTTTAGCAAATTCTAAATTTAACATTTCTTGTTGCACATTTTTCAACAGTCATGTCAATATTTATGGATAATCAAGGTATATTTCTACTCAATTCTACAAAATATGAGGCATGGAAATAGAAGATGAAGTCTAGATTAATATCACTTGGATCTAATATTTGGAATTTAGTACATAATGGCTATACTAAAACTCCTCCATAAAGTCAAGAGTTGTATATGAATGATCAGCAAATAAATGCAATCTTTTTTAACATACCTAATTCATAACTTCATAAAGTTATGCACTATGGATTTCTAAGGGGAGTATGGGATAATATGTCAGCCATCCATGAAGGAGAAAATATTTAAGGAAATATAGTTAAGGAAGAATCGTATTCATGAAGTAAGCTGACAAGTAATCTTGCTTTTGAAAGATTCGATGTACTAGAAGAAGAAACTTGTAGCCTATTAGAAGATGAGTGTGACAGTGAAACAACTTCTAACATATCAGCTGGATTTACAAATTAAAAAGAATAAAGGTTAGATAATGAATTCATACCTAGAACAAAACTTATTTCTACATTAAAAAGGATTTCTAATCTCAAGGAAGAGTTGTAGTTATATGAAAACATGGATCAATCAAAAGATACTATAGCAATTACGAAACAACTTCACAAAAGGAAAACACATTGTGAAGGACTTGAAGTTGAGATCATCTCCATAAAGAATGATCTAGAAAAGGAAAATGAATGGAATAAGGAGCTACTTCAAGTGTTTGAAGAACAAGAAAATGGAATTAAGGAGGAAATTATCGAGTTAAGAACCTAGCTAGAAGAGGAAAGAAAAGTTGAAGAAGAAATAAGCAACAAGCTAAAATAAAAGGGGAATGACTATGAGAAATTAGAAATATAGGTAATCTCATTAAGGATTAATTAGTGGAAAAGGATAAGCAATTGAGATTTCAAGATAATACCAAGATTTTGGAAAATATTCTCAACAGTCAAAGGTCTCCCTCCATTCAATCAAGCATTCGTTTTCATGAAATAGTGAAGGGAGAATCCAAATCTCATGAGTGTGTAGGTAAAATTAGAGACAATAAAGTGAATTATAAATACGCTGGTAAAGAATCAAGTAAGTAGTCGAACCAACAACCAAGGAAAGTAACTTTTCAAGGAAAATCATTTTCTCCTGAGAAAGATTATGGTAGATATATAGATATTCAAAGAAGGAATAAAAACCCATTTTCTCCTTTGATGCATGATATTGAATGTTTTATCTATCACAACTATGGACACGGGGTAGTTGAGTGTACAGGAAAATTGTTCAGGTCTTGTCAAGGAAGTGGTCAAGGAAATATCCTCTCTACAAGAAGATTAATGTTCAACAAGTATTCAAGTTTATTTTAAGGCTATTTCTTTTCATGCAATTTATTCAGTCGTAAAGCTATACATTTCGTATCATATGGAAATAAAAGGAACATGAGACATAATTCTTATTTTTCTTTTCCCCTATTCTCTGGTCGCATAAGATGCTTTGCATACAATAGGTTTGCGCATGTGGAAACAGAGTGTAGGATCAAGTCAATGAGTGATATTAGACATTTTGGATAATATTTAGAACCCATCCAGAATAGGAAAGTGAACAAAAATATAGTTAGAAAAATCACAGGGGAAGAAACCTCCATCAATGGTCCTGTTACGAAAACATGGAACAAAAAAAAGAGCAACAAGTGAAGTGTGGCCTTGCTTTGTGTGGACTAGAAGAAAAAATCACTGGTACATAGACAACATATTCTCTCATCACATGTATGGAGATAATAGCATATCTATCTGTCTCAATAAAACCAAGGGTGATGACGTTGTTATTTGACACAATGCACTATTGAAGGTGTTAGGAAAAGGTGGAGAAGATCTTAACGTCAAAAATACAAAACCAGCTAATGCATTATTGGTTGAAGGGCTGAAGAGGAACATCTTGAGTGTCAGTCAAATGACTAATAGAGGACATGTAATTGTATTTACCTCAGGAGGATGAAAAATTATAGAAGAAGACACTGGAAAAGTAATATAAAAAGGGGTGAAAATGCAGATAAGATATATGTGTTGAAGAAAAGTCTAAGTAGAAATAAGAGATTGAAGTCAATCTCCTCCACTTCAGAGTTTGAGCAGGAGAAGAAATTCTCTCCTACAGTCTATTGATAGTATATGTGTATTCATTAATGACTGCAAAAGCATTATGAGAGGCACATACCCTTTGGGGGAACACATGGTAGTATCATAGGAGCTTGATTAGTCTCGAAAGATCTGCATGAGCTCAAGAGGAACTGTGCATAGAAAAGAAGGTTTGCATGTTACCCCTCTTTTTGTCTTGGCACTTTGTGTAGCATTAGAGAAGTTGTTTTGTTGAAACCCTAATGATAGCTTAAAAATATGGCAACCATGCATATCATCCCTTGTACATGTTCATGGTTATGAATTGATGTGAGTTGGATCGCTATTAATGTGGTTAAATGATGAACACACCTAGGGTTGTGATTTGTTGGTGGAGAGATATTGCGTTACCAAATTTTGTGATACATTTTATTTTGATGTTGATTAGATGTTACTAATGCTGCACTGCTAAAATTTTTGATAATGATTTCAAGACGTGGAGATGATGAAAATATCGCACGTGTCTAGGGGGAGCATCTCATATGCTTACAATATTTCAACTACTCATTGTTGGTATTATGTTGTCCTGTTGATAGAAAAAGGGAAAGACACAACTAGAGGATTTTTTCAAGCCTTTCCATGTATTATCTAGCATTTCCTTATTGTAGGTGTATGATGAGATCTATGATCTTCTCGGTTATATAGATAGGGTTTGTATAGTCTTGTATGATTCATTTGGCTAAGCTAGAGAGATCACATCTATGTCACATATTTTAATTCACATCATGTACATGTATGTTGTCGTTAGATTGATGGCTATGATAGGGTTTGATCATATTGTACAAATCATGAAGTATGTTTACCTTGACAACATGATTGTGATGAGATTATGAGCTACTAACAGTGCTATATAGAAGAATTCTATATTGATACATGCCTTGGCCACTCACGAATGTTATTTTTTGTTAAAATCCACCTATGGTTTATATATTGTTGGTACAATAAAAGAATATCTTATGCATGAATGGATGTATGAGTTGTAGCAATAAGGTGACCTAATGTTCTTAGGGGAAGCTATGTATGCATTAAGAGAGACCACAAGTATTCAAATCAACCATGTGTAACTTCCTTTCATTTACCACTTTGTAGTGAGTCATCATCTAAAGCACTTATGTGTGACCTACATACAACCATGTACATTGATTTTTATCTCATTTCTAGAATGCATAGGCCATATGGGTTGTTGAATATTATTTCCATATGTATCCTTTAGTCCTTGCTATAGTTAGTGGTCCCTTTTCTAAGAGGGCGTGTATGGAAACAAAAGGTTCATGATGTAGCCTCAATGCTTAGGGGGAGCATGTTTAGCTTGCAGACACTCGATGCATATTCATACTTTTTGTCCACATATTGAAGGATAGTCTGGTGTATTCAGTGGTGACAACATGGAATTATTCCAAGAGACTAGCCCACATTTGTCATTGATGTCAAAGGGGGAGAGTAGGACTTGATGACTTGGTGTTTTGTAGGAGATTGACATTAATGCCAAAGGGGAATATTGTTGGCATTATGTTGGATTGTTGCCCTTTATGTCAAATTAGATCATGGTATTATCACACTTAGGGTGACTAGTAGTAGTAGTAGAAGTGTTACAAGACTTCCATACTCCAATACTACTGGAATTGCATATGGCCTTATCACACTATTGGTGATTGGAAATAGGAGAAGAAGTGTTACCAGACTTTCATACTCCAATACTACTAGAGTTCCATACTATAGTACTACCAAAATTTCATAATCTCATAATTCACCGATATTGATGTGTGGTTATCATGGATTTGGGAAAACTCTAATGAATTGATATGGTTATGGAATGCATTAATTATAGCATCAACATATTTAATTGTTAGGTCTAGTTTGTGGGGATTATTTATATAAGGAAATTCGTTGATTATGAGTATGCGGCCCATCCAGTTAATACAACACAAAGAAAGTAATGTTAGAGTGTAACTAATTTGTTCCAAGTGCTCTTTGATGGCTATATAATGGTTACAAATCATGTACGCACATTGATCATTGGATTTTTGGATCAAATGGAAAATGTCGGTCATTGTTAGTTATATATGGTCCAAGTACCCCACTTAAAGATTGTTTTATTAATATGGTTAAATTCGTCCATTAAAAAAAACCATCGACAAATATATGGATTTTTCCCTAGGTAATTGAAGAGCAAAGAGTTTATAAATTCACAAGGCGATTAGAAAATTGATGGATCAAATGAGTTTGATCTAGCATCTAAAGGTTGTTTTCTTGGTGGATTGATTTGGATTAAATCAAAGTTTTTCCTTTTTGTTCATATCTATGTTCTTGCACAGGTCAAAGGAGTGTTTTTGTTATGAGTGTGTAAATTAGAGGTGATCAATATTTTTTTGGCCAAGCGTAGCATCAACTTGGTAGTCATAAAAAGAGAGAGTGCACATTATGTAATCACTTGAAGAAGTGATTAGATTATTTGTGTGCACTAAAGATGCCTTGCTCTTTGACAATGAGAGAGAATGCATTAATGTATTATGGTGACTATGATAAGTATTATTATCATGAAGAAAAATAAAATGCATTGGCTACCAAACAAATAGGGATACTAGAACAGAATTGTGATTGGGATGTTAAACTAAGTGCATATGGCAGAGATTTGAAGGTCAAATGTAGAGTGTGCAATTGTAATATGCACATGGAGCTGCAGAGGAGGTATGCATGGTATGGCTAAGCACAGATTGGAGACCTACGTAGGGGAATCAAATGGGATATCAAATCAACCTCATAGATAGTGCATTGCATGTGCGCAAGGAAATGACATTAGTTCATATATATCGATCTAGAGGAGTGTGCAACCCTTGTTCTACAATGATGTTTATACCTATAGCAAAGTATTGGAACATTGACAAAGAATCTTGCGTGCTTAAGCATACTTTTAAAATGTACTCAAGTGAAATAATGAATATTTGTAGTTGTTGGAATACTCTGCACTAATGTGTTTTTTTACAGATATTGGTGTCTAATGATTGTTATTTTCTGTATTGGTATTAATAGTATGTGGGCAGACAATGCGCTCTCTCAAATGGCCAGTATGTGAAGTGAACATTTTTGAAATGTATGTTCAGTGCGAGGAAGTTTGATTTAATGATAGAGTTTTATTGTACATCCTTGATACCATGGCTATAACATTGATATGTTGAGATTTGAGCCTAGATATGTTTTTGTTGCTGCTAGATATGTTGGTTATTTCATGTGAAGATAATGTATGGTGAACTGGCTTAGTGTTGCATATTCATAATGCTATTGTTTTTCATAAGGAGAGTATGTATTGGTTGAGTAATATTGTTTGTAGTTGGTAGAATTTTGTTTCATAATTCGTTATTGTTTTTCATGAGCGTAGTTATTAGTGAGAGATTGATTATATATATGTTGTTGAGAGAGAGAACTATGGAGAATATGTTTTTATGTATTGATTGATAGACAAGCTATATTGCTGAGAGTTTGTTATGTCTTATAAGCAAAGGTTTATGTAGCAAAGAAGTATATATCTTGTTGTTGTTATGCCATATTCAACATATTTGTTTGAACAAAGATGGATTGTGTGGTGGAAAGTTTAATTTAAAGACTTCATTGAGTTTGTTATTATATATTGCTTATAATGCTACTATGGTTTCTAAATGAAATAGGTTGTTTCTAGGCTTTGGCAAGATGTATCTTGAGAAAAGTTGTTATTGAGAGCATTGTGTATGATGTTTCTATTGGTATGATGAACTAGAATATGTTGTTAGGGATTTGACAATGTGTGAAACAAAGTTTTTCTGAGTTAGGGTTTGGAGTGGAGAGATATATATTGGAGAGTGGTTTATTGATGCGTTATTGTATTTCTGATAGGTTCGTGTGACTTTGTGACCTCATATATGAGTATGCCTCCATTACGACCTGGAAAAGGTATTGAAGTAATATTGTTGGTTGAAGTATTGCCTTGATGATCACATGAACAAAATCATTAAGCATATTGGTTATTGAAGAAAGGACTTGATTTTGTATTCAAATTGATGACCAGAATGTTGTATGTGGGCTTAGTTTGAAAATTGGACTAAATGTAGCCTACTAGATTTGGGTTTTGTTGTAGGTGGATCTAGTGTGAAATATTCTAAAATGAGGTCGATAAGAAGTCTAAGGGTTGGAGCCTTCACTAAGGGAGTGGTAGCTTCCTTCTGGTGGTGGACAAAGAATTTCTACAGGGAGTAGTAGCTTCCTTCCAGCAGTGGTCAGAGAACTTGATCAAGGAGTAGTAGCTTCCTAGTAGTAGTTGGGGAAATTTTTGGAGGTATTGGCCTCCATCAAGTAGTAGCCTACACACTGGTAGAAGTTTGTTCCAGTGTAATATGTAAAAATGTTTTGTTAATAATAAGAAGAATACATGGACAAAATTAGTGATGGTTTTTCCCAATTGGGTTTTCCACCTAATATCCAATGTCCATGTGTGCTTGATGATGTCCTTAGTGATGTTTATTATTCATGGTTCATGATTAATAATTTTTATGTATATGGCTACTAATTTTTATGTATATGGCTAATAATTTTTATGTATATGGCTACTAATTGTGTTTAAGAATTGAGATGACTCGAAGACTCTTGTTCATTTCATTGAAAATATTAGTGTTAGACAGTATAAATTGTCATTATACTGGAGTGTTATTGATTTTGAAAAATAACAGAGTTTTTTTTTCTAAAGAGTCCAAATTACTTTTAAACAAACTGCATTGCATTTGAACGATTAACTATAATATGTATATTTAAAAAGTTATTAATTTCATTGTCCTTGTATTTGATTAGCACTGTAATTTGAAATTGGGATATTATGAAGAATTTTTCAGTGGCTTAAAATTTTTCTGTATTAGTGGGTTTATATATAAAAGTTAATACAGTTTATTTTGATTGATGGGTAGGAATGCTGGTTAATTTTTTTAGTTTTAATTCCATCATAAATAACGCCATATAGCTAGCATTCCTTCCGTTTAATTTAATTATTAAATTTTCAAAAATACAAACCAACTGTTACCTTTGAACAAGGGTTACATTGTAGAAACTCTCGCTTACTTTAAATATAGTTAAATTAGAGTGAAAATTTAGTTTTAAATTCTATGTGTCTAAAGAGTGGAGTTGGATTGTATTAATCTTCAGTGAATCATCTTTTTTAAGTTTATTCTCTCATAGCTAACATTTTTTTGAGAAAATCATTTTACAAAGTCACAAAGTTTTTGAAATATAACAATGATAATGTAAAATTATGATGTTGTTGAATTGAAACAATTTCATACTTGTATTTAATGTGGTAAAACCAAGTGCCTTGTATAGTAACAAAAATGTCTAAGTTGGAACATCAAGATGTTAGTTATAATGTACCAATACACTAGTCAAATTATTTTCCACATTTATTTATAATTTAATTTATATAATTATAAAAATTAATAAAACTTGAATCAATAATAGTTTCAAAAACTCGAATTAAAATAACCATTTTTACCATAAATTTCAAGGAATAAAAAATAATTATAAAGAAAGGATAATAATAATAATGATAAGTCAATGTTCATTGTGTAATTATTATCGTGTGTCATAATTAATCTTATTCTAAATTGTAATAATGAAATAAAGGGCTAATTGTAATGAAATAGTTCCTTTTCGATGTGATGAATCTTCCAAGAACTCTTTTTATCAATGAATATTAATAATGAGGCAAGAATGATAATAATGATGGAGCAAATGGTGATACAACTATTTTTAGAGAAACTAGAGCAAAAGAAAAGACACATATCATTTAAGGAACCATATAAGCAACAATATAATTACAAGACATTCAAATCGCGCCTATCTTTACTTTACAACATGAAATTAAATTTAGCTAACCAATAGAAATTGTATTGTTATTGCTTTTGTTTTAATTACTATGAGCATATCCACAACATTCTTATCTTCTTGTCTACTTACATAAGTAAACCCGACTTCTACTCCCAACACAATGTGATAGTAGACAACTCTTTCAATACTAAAGACATCACTTTCAACTTGTATCTTGTTACTATTCTATGCATTAATAATTTAGCTATGTTTAAATCAAGCTATTGCCATATTTGGTTTCCATCTTGTTAGAGTTATTAGATAATGATAGTCCATATTTGTTCAATAACTATATATAAAAGAATGTACTAAAAATATCTATTAATTCACTTTTAAGCGAGAAGAACAATAATAAATCTATTTAAATCTAATAAAAATCTAGAAGCTCCAAAATATGCACTCAACCAATTCAAGCAAGATATCCATTAAGTCAATAGTTACTTTCAAAAGAATAAAATAAATGAGAAAATTAAAACTTTTTTAGAAAAAAAATCTCCTTTACATAAAAAATTATGTCTTAGTTATATGCAATATAAAACTAGTTATATGCAATGTCATGTTTTATAGATAAACGGCTAGGTTTCAATTTATCACCAAATTAAATACTACAAGAAACAAACAAAAACAAGAGTCAAACCCATTTTTAGCTTAAAAATAGTTCCAAACCTATTTCACGCACAAATAATTGCGGAAAACATTAAAATTCCATAAAAAAATTCTAATAATTTAGAGCATTATTGGTAAAAAAACTGAAATGGACTTGTAAAATCTATCCCACAACGAAATATAAAACTAATTTTTTCATAGCGGTAAAAAAATGAAATTCATTTTAGATTGGAGATAAATTGGTTATCCTTGATTATCTATCCTTCAATTTTCTGGAAAAAAAACCACGAATACTTCATGAGAGCAACTAATAAATAAACTTAGAAACTAATTAAAAAAAAAAAAAAAAAAAAAAACTTTAAACAAGAATTGATTATTAAAAAAACATATATATTTGTATTAGACTTTATATCTCCTCTCTCGACTCATATCCTCTTTCTGACTATGTTTCAGACTATGTTTCGACGTTTTTTTATATGATCCGAAAGAATATTACTTATGAGTCTCACTCATATTAAGCAAATATCAATGAGCACACTCACACTATGAAATGAAATGAAATGATATTTTATGGTCTACCAGACAAAAAATAGTCTATGAGACCATTAGTTCCCTGTTTTTCACTTTTTGCAATTCAATCATTTTCTTATGCAAATGGATGATGACTTGGCCCAACCTTCCAATAATCCCCTCGCTGAAAAGGCAATGCCAAGAAACTGATGTTGACATATTCCCATAATTTTCTCTCATGAATTTGAATGCATCACATTCCAAAATGAAATGTTTTTCTGATTCCACTGCACGTGGAAATGTACACACTTGTTCTTCCCAAGATTCTTTAGGCCTTTTCCACCATCTTTTTTCACACCAAAGTTTATGCGAGTTGGTCCTTAATTGAGCAATAAGAACCTTCTCCCTCCATAGAATGCTAGCTCCAATGAACTCGTTTTTTTGTAGATCACACTTAGGGTCTAATCCCTCAATGTAATACCTCTTCTTTCTACCCATCTCCTTTCCCCATACCCTTTTATGAAACTTCTCCATAACAAAATTCTTTAGCTCCTTGTTATTTGTGGGATATGCAATGAGGTAGATATTCCATTTTTGCATCCATGTGTAGTTTTGTTTCATCCATGTTTTCTTTCTTTCACTCATTCCTTCATTTAAGATAACATTTAGTCATATACCTACTCCCATTTGCTAAATTCTTTTTAGATATCTTATGAGCCGCACCATATCAATTGCTTCGATGGGAGTTTCTCTCATTTCACTCAAAATTATCTCATAATGTACCAAGATTTTTATTTTAAACTTATTCATGATCAAGCGTTTTTGGATTTTCTCAATTTCTTTCCATTTTGAGACGAGGGTGCTACTAGCCCACAATTCACACTCATATAGCATCACTGGACAAACTAGGAATCCAAAAAGCACTTTAATCATTTTCCAATCCCATAACTCTACCTCTCTACATTTGTTTTGAAGAGCATATAATGCTTTCCACTTCCTAAAATTCTCTTCCTTCTACAGTCCTTCCAATTAAGTTTGTTGTTTAAATCAACCCCGAGGTACTTGTACTCATTTACTCATTTAAGAATGTTTCCTTGAAAGAAAAAAGTATGACGACTCTGCTTCCTTTTATTAGAGAAAATCATTATTTTGTTCTTGCTAGGATTGACTTGCATCCCCATTGCTTTACAAAAGTGCTCAAGGGCATATAGGTGCATTTCGAATCCATGGGCTAATTTAGAAATCAATACAATATCATCAGCATACAAAAGAAGCTTTATCACAAACTCTCCCAACCGAACACCATCTCCACCTTGCAGATTTAGCCACTCTTCCAGTTTATCAATATATAAACAAAACCTAGTAAGGGATAAAGAGCAACCTTACTTGACTCTAATGTCACTTCTAAATCTTTCTGAAATACCTGTTGAGGGTCTAATTTTGACTTTCACCTCTTCATAAAGTCTATGGACAACGACCCTATAATGCAAAGGAATCTCAAGCTCTTCCATTCAACACCACAAATTATCTCTAGGGACTATGTCAAATGCCTTTTGGAAGTCAACAAAGCAAAAAAATACTTATTTTTTGTCCTCCCAAACCTTTTCAACAATGTGTATCAACGTGACACAATGATCCACTGTAGAATGCTTCGGCCTAAAACCCTCTTGTCCTCTTGCCCTCTTTTCTTTTAGTTCTACCCACTTACTAATTCCATTTTCTACCATGCTTCCGAAAATCCAAACAAAGGATTGATCATAATGGTTCTATAGTTGGAAGGATTATTAATGTAACCACTTTTAAAAAGGGGTATTGCTAGGCTAGTTGTCTAGTCTCTTGGCAATCCTTGCTTAATTATGTTGTTGAATATTTCCATGATGTGTGGTGCAAGAGTGTTCATTCCCCATTTTATATACTCTACTTGAAGTTCAACCAAGTTCTTTGCCTTTCCTGTTTCTAGCTTCTTAATTCCAATCTCCACCTCCTCTAACATGAAGAGCTTTGAATTTGTGTTGATCCTAGGGGAGGCTCCATCTCAGATTATTTCTCATAGAGTTACTTGGCATATTAAAACCATAGATTGGCTATAATATTATTTTCAATTTTCTTCTTCCTTGCTTGAAGTTCTTGCTAGAAAAGATTTGGATTATTCTTTCTTAGATATATTAACTCTTCTCATATTGTTTGCATGAACTCATCTTTTTTCCTTTTTAGTATCTACTTATATAAATTTACATTCATCTTCTCCTTTCCTTCCTTTTTGAAGGTTCTCCTTGTCATTTTACATTTCTCATCAAACCAAGCATTTATAAGAAAATAATTTGATTTTGATTTCCTATTTTTTTAACTCATCACCGTTGAAGCTTTTGAAACCAATTTTCTCCTTCTGAATTAATCTCTCTAACATTGTCTTGAAGATAATACATTTTTCTTATGTTAAAAGAATTTTGCCGCTTGGTAGTGATTGTTGAGAGCATTGAGTTTTCCTCCTATGATGTCTTTCTTCTAAACATGATAAATTTATATAAATTGGGTTATGGTATGATTTTAAGTCCCAAATATTCTCTCCAATCTTAACCACATCTATCTTTTCTATCAAGCTTTGTGAAAACATCACATAGTCAACAACACTTGCCCCATTGTATGTGTTGCAAGTGAAGTTCCCAAACCTTTTGCATCTATCTATACCATTGCAAATAATTAAGTTGAAAGCCCCACACACTGTACGAAACTCCTCTCCAAAATTATTGCTAACTTTGTCATCTTCTGAACACCTCAGCCATTGGGGATTCTCATCTTTAGTGAGCCAAATAAAATTGTGATTCTCTTTGCAACAAAGAATACTAGCTTGATTATTTATTGTTCCAGCATTGAAATCTCCCACTAAAATAAATTCTTCCTACTGAGAATACACAGAAATGTCTTGCTTTAAAGATGCATATGTATCCTTGCTGTCTAGCCCCTTATTTTGTAAGTTTTTGAGACTTGAGCCGAAAAATAACATGTTGCAATTCTTATGTAATTCTCATTCTCTGATATTTTGAATGAACACATTGTAGTAATCAGAGCGTGAGGAAAGATAAATCAAATTCATTATCATGATTACACATAAATTGGATTCATTTGTTAAATAGCCAACACCCTTACGTACCAATACTTTTTAATAATGAGGCAAAGAAGTGTGTCATTGCGTGTACCGTACAACTATTTATTCAAACCTCCATAAACAAATTCCAATAAAATCTATATTTAATGTTAATATTATTGTTTTCAAAATTAGCATTGTGATCGATAATTATGTTGGATACTTCTTTAAAGATTACCATCGTGTGAATTTTGTGTGAATAGTTTTTCAGAAAGTTACATTGTTGAAAATGTTGATAGTAAACATTAAACTAATAATATGTCAAACACTAAATAATAGATAATGCAAATCTTTAGTACATCTATGATGTTAACAAGACTATATAGCTTAACACTTGACTTAGAGTTAAAGTTTAGAAGTGCATGGATAGAAAGTTACCTTGTTGAAAATGTTAATGGTAAACATTAAACTAATGATATGTCAAACACTAACTAATAGATAATGGAAATATTTATTATATCTATGGTGTTAACAAGACTATATAGCTTAACACTTGTTGTAGAGTTAAAGTTTGGTACCGGCTAAAATAGCGCTAAACTTGAAGGAGAAGTGTGGTTTATAGCCAAGCTCATGTGATTTGGGGACCCTTTTTGAACGATTCTTACTCGAAAAATTAACCCACGGGTCAATGGAGCAGGGACAGTCTTGGTGCGGTTACCTTATTAAGAAAATATGTTCGTAACATCCACGAATCTAAGTGCGGGTTGTATTGTAAAATAGTCCATTATTCGAGGATGTGAGTACAAACGAGTAATGATTACAGAATAAGAGATATAAGCTCACAGTCAATAAAATCCATGATAAATAAAATACAACATTTTTAAAAAATAGCTTAAAATTATTTCTTAATGTTCACATTAGAAATAATACTTTTATTTTTAGTCATCCTGGAAACTAATTCCAAGTCAACGCAATACTGATTTCATTTATCGACTGTGGCGGCAGTAATAATAAGATAAAAAATAATATAATAATATGTTAAGAAATTATATTATTATTTTTAAATACTATGTAATAATTTCCATTCTTAAAAAGGAATAGAGATACATACATTTTTATTTTTAAGATACTATTTTTTCTTTCAAAAATAAAATTATTTTTTTTAAAAATTTTAAAATATATATATATATATATATATATGCTAGGTTATGTGTGTCTTGAGATAATTTGCACATCTAATATGTGGCTTGAGTAGCCATGACCTAAAGGAATCTAAGCCATCAAAATCATTCAGGGACCATACCCAGCGTCGGTTACACAAGCCCTTACCATGGCTAGATTTTTTGCCTATAGAGTTTTGAACCAATGAAATTTTCACAATGGAATGCCTTAATAGAACACCCTGTCACCCCATGAGATGCTTTCAATATTTAATAGTGATAATGATGATGATGATGATTAACGCTCACTAAATCTAATAATTTAATTAAAATTGATTCATAGTATATTTCAAATTAAATTTTACAAAAAAAATTATTTTTCACTTAATACTGCATTTATTAGTAAGTGAAAACATGGTGCTAAATATTCCTATATCTTAATAATACTCTTGAGCAATGTAAAAATTGAAGCAGACTTGTAATCAATCCAACAATTTCATGCACACCTTTCACACACTATCTTGGAATATAAACTAATTAAGTGAAGCACAAGCTAGATTAGGAAAATGGTGTCTAACCAACAAGCTCAAATACTGAACCTATTCACAATTACGGTTAATTTTTAAAGTTTAAAAGTAATACAAGTTCAATCATTTTGAAAGAAACCAAAAATAACAGGTTTTGGTTGTGTGGACCTAACTTTCTCTTGGAATGTCTAAAATGTGGTGGATCAATAGGAGTCTAAATAGGATGGATCACAGTACAACCTATAAAAAGTTAAACCCTACCCACGTACATGCATATTACTCTAAAGATAAGACAAATATTAATTTTTGGTAGTTGTTGTCAGGATTTAAGTTGGCCAAATTAAAAGAAAGAAAAATATTATTTTTAAGCTCATCTAGTATTTAGAAAGACAAGTTGTCCCCATCATACAAATGGGTGTGACCCTTGGTCAAAACCCACCTCCTTTGACCACTATATTTACTCATTTGACCTCCCTCATTTGACATCAATTCAGATCACACAAATTGTTTATTCATATGTTCACACGTGCGAATGAGAGAGATGAGAAGACCAAAGTTTGAACAACGCTTGATCACTACTGATCGAACCTCTTTATTCACTGTTTGACTAAGTTTTCAGGTTGATGTTTGATTGAGATCTTATGGGCACAATTTGACCTAGTTTTGGGCATAGTTGTCCGATCTTTTGAGGCAGAATTGATTGAAATTATGAGGTAGAGTTGATCAAAATTTCTAGATAGGTTTGACCAAATTTTTGGGCATTTGACCAAGCTCTATCTAAGTCAGTTTGACCAAGTTGACCAACAACTATAAGAAGACAAAATTTTGGCATGTTTGGCAAGGTTTGACCTTTATGGATTCTATGGTCAGTTTGACCAAGTTTGTCTAGACACTTAGAATGTACTTATGCTGAACTAAACATTTTGTCCTAAGAAAATTGTCTAGAAAATTAGATTAATATTTTTCCCAAGTTTGGGTTTTCCCATGGTGAATTTGTGTCTCTTTTGTGTTTGGTTATCTATTTATGATTCTACTATCATTATTTAAATATTATTGAGATTTTATATTTATAATTTCTTAATGATGTATATGACATAAGTGAAGTTGGTTAAAGAAATCATTGGAATGTAATTATCAGAATAGAGCATAATTCTCCTAAATCATTTATTTACCCAAGTTCACATATTTCATATACATCATTAAGAGATTATACATAGAAAATATTAACATTAATGCAATAATGACAGTAGGATCATAAAAATACATCCAAAAACACAAAGAGACACAAATTTTCACCTGGGAAACTCAAACGCGAGAGAAAACCCATCAATATTTTCTAGGAGAAATTCTTCAGTTCAGTAAAGTTACAATATGATATACATAATTCAAATTAGGTCAAACAAATCACATAAATACACTCAGGTCAAACCTAGTTAAACAACATAGAAACAAGTCTCAATTCTACCCAAAATTTGGTCAACCCTACGTAGAACAATTTTGGTCAACACTGCCCAGATTCAGCCAATGTTGCTGTCAAACTGCCCAAAAAGTCTTTATCAACTACCTCAAAAATATCACTCAAAATTACCTCCAGAAACTTGGGCAATAGTCTAAAAAATTTGGTCAAACCGACCTCAAGAAGCTCGGTCAACAACCTTAGAAATTCAGTCAATCTAACATCAAGAGACTCAGTCAATAGCCTCCCAGATCTAGGGATTTGAGACCTTTCATCCCAGATCTAGGGATTTGTCCCTCTTCCTTAATCAAGTAAAACCTCAATCTCCTACTCAACGAACAAATAGAATACTTGGTAAGCCTTTTCCACTTGTTAAGAAACTCATATAGACATCACAACCTCCTCTTCATCCTTCCTGAAATAGATGCACTCCAGGTCAACCTCTCTTGAAGGTATGTGTCTCTCTTCATGGATAAATTTTATTTCACAACATAAGTTGCTATGTATGATGGAAATGAGAAGGGATAATGCCCTTTTAGAGTGAATTTAGGGTGCCGATGAGGCAGGTCTGTAGGTTGGGCCGAATTGAAAAATTATTTCTTCAAGCATAATAAATTATGATGGTCATAGAGGAATAAAAAATGTTAAGGGGTAGGCACGTCACAATATTGATGATTTACATATGTAAAGACTTTAAAATGTAATGGCATTGAAGGTTGGTATTCAAGGAAGGGTTAGCTGTCAAAACATCATTTTATAGTTGAGTAAAATTTATATATCATTACTTGCATTTATAATTGTGGCTAATATCTCGAAGAATTTATAATTTGTTAAAATATGGTATAAATATTATTGCATCATTTTTTAAAATACTATGTGTAATTATATTTACATTTATAAATATTTTTAATTTTATCAAAAATCTATATAAGCAAGGATCTACTCAATATCTTTATTTTTCTTCATAATAGTTTATATAGGTTTTTTTTTTAAATATTTTTCTTTCATTTTGTATAAAAATATTAGAGAAACATATGAATATTTTGTAGAAAACATATCAATATTATTGAGTATAAAGGGTGAGAATGAGAGGAAATATTAAAAAATAAATAAACGAAATATTAGAGAAAACATATATATGAGGAGTGCGAGTACAGGGAAATATTAAATAAAACATAAATGAAATATTAGAGCAAACATTAAAATAATTTATTTTTTTTCCAATATTTCCCCTCACCTCCACCCTCATTGTGCTTTCTCTAACATTTCATTTATGTTTTCTCCAATATTTCCCCTCATCCCATCCTCTATATTAGGATGGTAGAGTGGATTTGAGGTTAAATATTAAG
>APFE030149750.1:13802-32818 GCA_000404065.3 Pinus taeda | reverse complement strand
TATGTAGTAAATATTTTGTATTGCATGGAAATAAGGAGTGCATATTAAGTCATATAATTTTACGTTAGTCTCTCTCTAAGAAGACTAGACTAGATCCAAAATTTCAACCTTTTCAAAAGAGTAGAAGACAACCTTCTACTAGTAGATACGAAAATTAAAAACCATAAAATAAAAAAGGGCTTCTTGGACCTTTTGTATATTATGAGATACAAACCAAGATCATGGGGAAATAAGATAGAGAAAATATCTGATGTTATGCAACCTGGTCACAAAACAAAACAAAAGATAGATTAGTTTGACTTGAAAATTATCCTCTTTGAGGGGGAAACCTCCTTTACATCACATAAGTGAACAATTATTGGATGATACAAATGACAAGATCTCCTTAGTATATATAGGAGTCAAAGGGGTCACAATATAATCAAATCCTACATAAAAATAACAATTTAAGGTCACAACGATAACAATAGTGGGCTTCTTTGGGGCACAACAATAACAATATGGGGGCCACATGGGCACAACAATAACAATATAGGGGCCACATGGGCAAAACAATAACAATAAGGGGCTATACTAATGATAACAATAAGGGTGATATACTAGTATTATATGGACCTAACATGTAAGTCTTTTCTTCAATTCTTGAATACTTACGGATGCTTCTATATAAAATTTTCATCCTTCCATGTGGAATATTCAGCAGGTAAGTTCTTCAAATTAATGAGACACTGTGAAATTGATTCATTTTGTAGCTATTGGGTTCTTATTTTCATGACTGCTTCAGGCTCCAATATGATTTTTCCTTCCTCATCAAGTTTTCATAATATTGTTTGAACTAGGAGCTTGTCACTGATAACCTTCTTTAAGCATGAAACATGGAAAACTGAGTGTACTCAAGAAGATGCAAGTAACTCCAATTTGTATTCCATAGTACCAATATTTTGCAACACCGTGTAAGGACCATAATTTTTTGGGTGATAATTTATTATTCTTATTGTCTTGCTTGAGGGACATTTGTTTGTATTGTTTTAGCTGTAAAAATATCTAGTCGCTCACGTGAAAACTTATTTCACTACAATGTTAATATACTTGTTGTTTCATTTGATTAGGCACCAAAGTGAGGTTATCCTTTAAGAGTTAGAGAACTTATTGTTGATGCTTTATGTGATCTTCCACTACTTGAACCTTAAAAGTTTCTCTTAAAGATGATGTTATGGACAATGGGTGGTATCCATGAAGTTCCATAAATGGGGTCGTTTTTGCTGCAGAATGGAAGGAAGTTTTATACCACCATTCAGCCAGAGGTAACCACTTGACCCATTATGTTTTTTTATCTGATACAAAGCGACAAAGATATCCTTCCAAACATGTGTTCACTATCTCAACTTCCCTGTCAGATTGAGGATGATAAGATGAACTATGAGCTAATTGATTACCAAGATAACAAAATAATTTTTTGCAAACATTTCCAGTGAAAATGGAATATTTGTTACTTATAATAATCTTTGGGTTTCCATGTAGATTTTGAATTATTTTTATAAATGCAGTAGAAACTATATTAACTTTAAGAGGATGAAAGAATGCATAAAAGTGTGCATACTTGGTAAGTCAATCAACCACCATCATGATGACACTCTTTCCTTCACACTTGGGTAAACCTGTGATAAAATCCATTAAGAACTCCTCCCAACACTAACGTGGAATGGCTAAAGGTTGTAACATACCTAGGGTCTTAATTGTCTCATCTTTATTTTATTGGAAAACCAAACATTTTGACACAAACTTATGAATATCGAATTTAAGACCAGCCCAAAAAAAATCCTTCTTGACCTTGTGGTAAGTTTTTAAAAATTTGGAGTGCCCTTCTAAAGGAGAGGTGTGCAATTTCAAAATAATATTTTGTTTGAGTTGGGAATTCTTACATAGATAGAAGTGGTCTTTGCACCATAATGAGTCATTTTTTCAAATAAAGGCATCATATGTACTGGGATCTTATTGCAACTTTTGAATGAGTGTCCACACCTCTTCGTCATCCTTCCATTGCTCCCTTGCTTTTGTTATCTAGACAAGTTGGATAATAGAAATGAAATATACCAATGCTTCCACATCCTCATCCTTTCTTGAGAGTGCATCTACAACAACATTTTTCTTCCCTTTTATGTAGATGATTTCAAAGTCATAGCCCAACATCTTAGTGACCCCTTTTTTCTAATCTTCTCAAGATAATATTTGTTCCAAAAAGTATTTAAGACCATCATTATTTGATTTTATCTTGAAATGTATTCCTATTAGGTAAGGGTGTCATTGCTTGAGGACATGAAGTATTGCCAACATTTCCTTCTCATAAATAGGTTTGTGTAAATACTTTCCCTTGATTGGACAACTTTCAAAAGAAATGGTTTATCCTTCTTGCATTAAAATAACACCAATTCTATTTCCTGAGGCATCACATTCCACCATAATGACTTTTGTGAAGACCACAGTAGCTAAAAATAGAGCTTGGAACATTCCCTCTTTAAGATGTGCAAAGGACATAGTTTCTTCTAGATTCCAAAAAAATGCATCTTTCTTCAGAAATGTTGTTAGAGGTGTTGCTATTTTCCCATAGTTCTTAACAAACTTATGATAATACCCTGTCAACTTGACAAATCCTTGAAGATTCTTTAGGGTTGTGGGGAGTTTCCATTCCTTTATGGTTTTAATTTTTTAGGATCTACCTTAACACCCTCATGAGATACAATATGACCCAAATATTTCACCTCTTGTACCCTAAGAAAACATTTAGAGGTTTTTGCATACAATTGTTTCTCATCCAATTTTTTTAGTAACTTGTTAACATTTTGAACATATCCTTCCAATACCTATTGTAGATTTGTATATCATCAAAAAATAATAATACAAATTTTCTAAAGAAGGGTTTGAAAGTGGAATTCATAAAACCTTGAAATGTGGAAGGTCCATTAGTAAGGCCAAAATGCATGAACAAAAATTCATTATGACCTTCATGAGTTTTGAATGTTTTTTTTGGAATGTCTTCAATTTTCATTCTAATTTGATGATATCATGAATGAATATCCATCTTGGTGAAGTAAATTGCTCGATGTAATTCATCCAAAAATTCATAAATGACATGAATGGGAAATTTATATTTAATAGCGAGCTTCTTGCGCTCCTTATAATATGGAAACATATGCCATGATCCATTCTTCTTGTGTACTAATACTACTGGATTAGAGAAATAAATTTGGCTAGGTTTAATTATAGTTGCCTATAACATTTCTCCGACCATATGTTTAATTTTTCTCTTTTAGGCATAGGGATATCTATATGGTCTGATGCTTCGAGGAACACTTCTAGGAATTAAGTGAGTAGCATGATCATGATCATGAATAGGTGGGAGGACTTTGGTAGTCTCAAATATCTTGGAATGATTGTCCAAGATTCTTTGGATATCTAGAGAAACAAATGATTTTGATGTTTGAGCATCTAGAGAGCATAACTGTGCAATTATGCGTCATTTTTATTTCATCAAAAGCTTTGTCATGCCATTAGAGTTGATTATCTTGCCTAATTTTCCTATGCTTCCAATTAAGGGTGTTACAATTAAGGGGGACCTAAGCGCTGGTTACCCAATAGGTTGGGATGGTTATTGAGAGTCTTGTTACTGATGTGGAAGGTCTATTTGGTGTGTTTCCATCAGTTCCACTACCTTAAGGTGACTTGGGAGGTCGAATCATATCATAGTAATGTCTCGTCACATGTTTACCCTAGTTGACTGCTTACTTGGGTTGGCCAGTTACCCTCGTTGGCTCGATTATCTTGCCTAGTTCCCCTGCGATGCCCAAGGACTAGTAACTTAACCCACCAAGGGCTCTAGAGAATTTGTACAACCAAGGATCTAGGACTAATAACTCAAACCAAGTTTTTATACGGATCAAGAGAATTTGTCCAACCAAGGCTCTAGGAACTAGTAACTCCATCCAAGCTAAAGGAAACATGAGAACCAACAAAAAAATATATATATATATAAACCCACAACACATGGCTATCTAGGAAATGGCAAGGCTAGGAAAATACACTATCAATCTAGTCAATCTTCCATTCCAGTGAAAAATCATGACTAATAAACCACATGCATATTCCATGCATGCCAAAACTACTGAGGAAACATACATGCAACTCGGTACCTACAAGAAAAAATCCAAGTGTAGCTATTGATCCCGATGTCCTCTTGCACTTTCCTACTCTTTGTTTTCCTTCTTGATCGAAAAAATCCAAGTATGCCACACTCTCCAAGAGTGCTCCAAGAAAAATCTAAGTGTCCAAAAGTATGAGATAGAGAAAATAGAGAGAGAGCTCCAAAACTGAACTGAAAAAAGTATGTGTACTGATCGTCAGAAGCATTTTTATTAATGAGGCCTCTATTTTCTTCACTTTCCATTATTTTCCTTCAGTTTCCTCCTCACATGCAACCGTGACCTTTCACCTCCCTTTTCTCCTAATTTCCATTATTTTCATAAATAAATGTGCTAGAATACCATTTTTCCTTTCCAAAGCCTTTACCAATTTCATTAGCCATTAATCAACCACAAGTGATCCCAAAAACTATGATTTTTTTCCAACATTTAGCTTGGAACAAGTGTCCCATCAACCATGGTTATTAAAATTTTCCTTTATTAACTTTTATTACATGGAATTTTCACCAGGGATGTTACATTAATTCAATTTCGTTTCCTTCCTGGGAAAATTTCAAGAAAAGTTCTTGAAAATTAAAATCTGTCGTCTCAAAAGATTGTAACCATTGGACTCCTAATACAACATCAACAGCATCCATTCGAATGGAAAGCATTGGAATATTCAATAATGTTGATGGTGTTGGACCCACCAACATTCAGGGAATCTCCTCGATATGAAGTCCCAACCAGACCTCAAATCGTTTGGAGTAGGACTCCCAGTAGTGGTTGGTAGTGTAATACCTTGACCGCAGTAGCATGCAAAGGTAAGTATGATAAATTTAGGTGAGAGAAAGTGTCTGAACCTACAAAGAGTCAAGTGTGATATATGAAGGTTCTAACACATGGAGGGGAAAAGGAGGTGTGCCCCTTAGAAGCCTATAATAGTACAAAACTTGAAAGGAACAAACAAGCAGAATGACATGACAAGCTAAAATGTGGAATAGTCCAAAAATTAAAGTGATGAGTTAAACCAAAAATGAGCATTCAATAAAATTTGTACAATTTCATACAAAGTAGCTCATAAGAAAATGCGTAAGTTAAAAAAATACATTGCTAAAGAAACCAAAATTGTCTAAGTACAATAACAACATATGCGTGAAAGCGTGTTGGCTCTGATATTATTATTATAAGTGAAAGTTCCAACCATACATACACCATTGACGACCACTACCCCTAATAGTGGAACATTACAGTCAAGAACACCTACTCCTCCAAATAAGTATACTCACTCTATGTTATTGATAAGCCAAGGATCTTCACAATACTCCCAAGCCTTTTCTAAGCCTAAGCCTAGCCAAAAGCTTGGCTCCCAAAATCCTATATATGAGTTATGAGGTTCTATTTATAACAAAGGGTGGGGTAACCCTTGAAATTCGCCTTTGTGACTCTTTGACTCTTCTCATGACTCGTCAACTTCTTTACAAGTAACTCATTACATAACATGAAGTCCTTCAACATTCCACTAATGACACTTGGAATTTCACCTATAACATATTTACAAATAATATTACATTTTCCACTTGTACCCATGTAAGACAAAATAGGATAGAGACAACCTAACAAGACAAAACACTATCATTCAGAAGTTTGGGTAAATACCAACTTGGCAACCTCCACTTGGTGCTTCTTGGTCACATATTGATGGCAAGATTGGTACTGTGTGATGGTGTCCCCAAACTATTTGATAGTGTCTTTCTGATAGCGAGATCTCACCTCCATGGCATTTGGGTATATGGTATTGGAACCTGTATCCAACTCGTTCTGAAGCATGTGCAGCATGGTGTTGACCATGAGAGAACCACTGATGTACTTTTGCATGTTATGTGCATTTAGCTCCAAGTCTTCCCTAGTGGCCTCTCTCCTTAGCTTCTCCATGTACTCATTGATCCCTAGCCAAACTTGGTTCTTGGGTCTAGCATCGGTGATGGAACTGATTGATGGGATCTTGTGCATTCTCACCATGACATCCAAACTATTGTACAACCATGCATATGAGGCCTATATGTTGTTGACGAATGAGGTGAGTTGATCATAGTTCTTGATCAATGTCCAAACCTTTTCCTTCTCCATCTCTACTTGTGGCTTCATCCTCTTAACTAAATGAATTGGGGCCCCTTTGCACCACATTTTCCACTCTTGTACATGGGTGATGGGAGAATGTATGTTCTTCAGAGTTTGAAAAAACTCTTTGCTTCGCTACTATAGGCCATGCACACAGACAACTGCTTTATGTATGGTGACAAATTTGTCATAGAGCTTTTGCATGGTATTCTCAAGTGTTGAGTACTTTAGTAAGTATCACTTTCCTCATCTGCCTCATTACGGAGCTACATTCTGCATTGATGCTCATATGTTTTCCACCTCTTGCCTGCAAGCCTACAAGCCCTTTGCTAGTTGTTCATTCTCGACTGTCAGATACTTAAAATTAAAGATTTTATCTCCTGCAGAGGCCAAGCTAGCTTTTATAAGTGCAGTTGGATGTTTCCTAGTACCTGACACTATCACCATTTCCTTGATGAATTCAAGTGATGCATGATCATATGGAATGTGATTCCTCTGCACCTTTACAATCCTTTTCTGCACCTCATCAAATGATAGAATGCACACATTCATGACCAAATCATCATCAAGGAGAACAACTTCTCCTTGCTCGCTCGGGGATGGTTTTGACACAAGAGGTCATGGAGACTGAAAGATGACCTTTGGTGCTCTCAACATAAGGTCAATATCTTCATTTTGTGGCTCCTAATCCAATTTTGTGTGTTTGACTTTGATCAATTTCTCAATCTCCTAAGAAAGCTCCCAATCCTGCATTTGTTCACCCTCTTCTTTGGTTGCTGGTTGTTCCGACTCATACACTTTTATGGATGTTGTTTGCTCTATCATCGTTCCTTTCCTTTTTTCTTCTTCATGATTTTACTTGTCCTCTCTTTCTCTTATCCTAAACTCTTGTTATTCCTTCAACTTCTTCTCCATCTCCTACAACTTTAGTTTTGCTTCCTACAGCCTCTGCTTTTCTCTCTTCCTTTGCTCTACTCTCCTTATCCAATGCTCTTTGATTCTGCTACAAAATATTCTTTGCCATCATCTTACAACTTTTCTATGCCTCGGGGTTCTCAACAAGCTTCCTCTTTCCCTCGTCCTACACTAGATTGATTCCTATTACTACTATTGTTGTTTCTTCCTATGTTGTTGTTGTCTTCAGAGAAACTTTCCAAGTTGTTGCTATACTAACCGTCTCATGGAGTTTGGAGGAATTATAGTAGTACCTGTAAGGGTTCTCCACTGGCCAATGACATGTCCTGTGGATCCATGGAAAATACACCCTCGCATAGTCGTCCTTGCGAATACCATGGGGATCATATGGATGAAATTCTTTGGTGCCAAACTTGAATATGAATATCTCCTTAGCCTCAACATTTTCATCCTTGAAGATCTTAATATCATATAATCCTATCCGCAAAGGAAGAGTAGACCATGGCACTTGATTTCTCCTTTGCAGCCCTAATTGCAACCCTATGGAGAGGTGATACGAGACCTATTGCATGATGAACTTATCAGTGGCATAACTTGGTAGAACAGGTAGAGGTTTCTCTCTGCTAAACACTCTAATGAAGGTCCCACTTAGTGAGGCATACCATTCTGTAATGTTTACTATATCCTCCATTGCTTCTCGAGACATGCATGGTGTATCCTACTCAAAGATAATCTTGTATAATGAGATGATAAAATGGTCAGTTAGATTTTCATCACTCCTCGATAGTTGTAGTCAGAAAGAAACTTGCAATAAACATTGATGACAATCTCTTTTGGTGTCCATGTCTAGCTCATGCCAGGGAACTGCTACTGGGAAGAAATTGCATCAAGTAAGCATGTGGACATGTAAAACCTTGCTTGCTCATTCTTAGGTGGATTTCAAGCGTTAGTCATATGAATCTTCAACTGATGAGCCAACAAATCTAACCAATTGAATGGATTCCCAACACTCACCAACTGGTCCAGTATGACTACCCAACCTTTAGGAAAGGTTTATGTGTTCTCTGGAACATATATTCTATAGGCAAAGATGATCAAGAATTGATAAGCCTTCCTGAGGGAATTTGTCTTGTAAACATGATTGGGTGTTTGTCTAAACTTTGATGACCCTTTCATCCAACACTTGACGATATCTCTAGAGTTAACAAAGCTATGGGTGGCATAGAAAAATGATTCCATGCACTTCATCAGCTGGGGTAAATGATACTTCTGCTAAAAGTTCTCCGCCCTGAAGGTTGCAAGTTCTATCTCATTAATACTCCTCAATGTCATTGTTTTCCATTTGTGTGAGAGAGAATCCAACTGATAATGTTCGCACATGGGAAGACCTGGTACCTGCATGAAACCTTGTATAAGCCTAAACACTAGATACTAAGATGAACATGTCAGTCCTCTAAGTATTCCTTGAAGTTCTCTCCAAAAGTGTCTTTTATTTTCTTCTATGTTAAGTTGTAGCCTTTTCAATGAACAATTGAGTATCTGCATAAACTGGTAGTTCAACTGATATCTGCTCAACTGCTTCCCCAGTACTACTCTTCGTAGTTTCCTTTGACGTAACTCTCTTAGATGCCATGTTAACTGTAATTGCTAGAGATATTGTCAACAATTGTTGTACCTCTGGAATAGAGAGGACACTCATGGCAAGCAAATGTCAACTTAAAATCCAAAGCAACTTCAAGACAAGACCAAGAAACAAACCAGGCTCATGATGGGATAGATTGCACAATTCTGGTTGACATAGGTCACTGGTTGATTGTGGGAACTATGGATTGCGTAGTCCCAACAATCAATTGAGAAGCTTGGTTATTAGAACTATGCAATGCATAGTTCAGTCTTGGGCCAAGGTCAGGAGAGACTGTGCATTGAGTGGTCTTAGTGGCCAAGTTGGGAGGATGGCTCTTGGAATTGCGCAGTGCAGTTGGAACCAAGCTAGGACAACCTCTTCATAATTCTAGAAGCCAAGGTAGAGGCCTTGAGCTCCCATATTGCATGATGCATGGAGTGAAGAGTGAGATTCAGGTAATCAGAGAAATATCTTCCTAAGGGGAGTGTGAAATCAAGCAAATTTGAAGGATGATGTGAGACTGAGTGCATATTTGACTAAGTGATGATGCATGCAAGTGAAACAAGTGTAGGAATCAATCAAACTAAAGGAAAATGAAGCATGTGAAGAGAGTCACTGCAATGATGACTGTTAGTGCAAAAATGCGAAAAAAACATATGACACTTGGGAAAGACAATCTAAAACTTGGAACAAAAACTATACAAGCTAAAACAAGTTAAAACTCTAGTAGTACTTGAAAGAAAGAAGTGAAACAACACTCTCACAATCTAATCAACAAAAAGTGATAGAAAAAGTGGGAAAAGGTTAGAAAATATAAACTCACCCAGAAAAGCGATGATGATTGCACCGAAGCTTCATTGATCTCCTCAAGAATTCCAAATATCCAAGATTGAACATGAAAATGATCTCTAACCACTTAGATTAAATAGTTTTTTTTCAAATCAAGGTTTATGGCACGCATGCACAAATCAAGGAAAAAGTGACACTTGGAAGAAGTTTCCAAAAATAGTGCAAGTGCCTCCTTTGGGTTAGTCAAAATAGATCCCTATTTTTTAGGGATGCTTCTTATTTTATTTTTTGTTTTTTAAGGAAAAAATGTCATGCATTTCCCTGAAATATTGCACAGTTCTAGGAAGAATTGGGCAACTCTCTGGCTCATGCATTGCACAATTTATGAGCACAGTGGGTTCTGCATAATTTCTGGGCTGAGTGGCTCTGGGCTACCTCTCAATTATGTGAAATTTCCCAACTCAACGTTGGATGCCATCCAGTTTTGTGAATTTCCTAAGCTCAATGCTCACTGGCAGTCAGGAATGTGTAATTCCCAAGAGCAAGGTTAGTTTCCCTCAAGAATTGTGTAGTTCTCTAAGGCAAGCCAGGAACTATTGAAATACCAAGTTAAGAGATAGGCTTGTGGGTTAGAAGATGAATCAAGTAAGCAAACACAAGTGAATATGAAAATAATAAAGCTGAGTTGAAGCACAAGTACCTGGATCAATGTAAGATGAGTTGTTGTGATTTAGAAGAGAGGATAAAAAATCAAAGCATAGGCAAAATTTTGGAGGGTGGTTGTAGCCACTACAAAAAATACATACTCCCCATGGTTAGATCGATATTTTGGCACTTCCCTGATAAATTTATAGTTCCTCCATTTGCAACCATCACTTGACACTTTGGTGCTATATATAGAAAGCAATTTGATTCCTTGGCTATCTTACAATGAATAAAATTATGGTTACTAGTATAATCAATCAACACTATTCCCTTCTTTTTATTGATATATACTTCTATGTTGATATTTTGAGGAGTGGTAATTACTTTCAATTCATTACAAGATATATTCGAATCTATTTCTTCTTTCTCTAGGGTTGTTTCTTGGTGTATATCATCTTATTTTGATGTTTCTCATTCCTTTTTTTCCTCCTCTTCACAATCTATGTAAAATTTGTTCTCAACACACTTACGACCCTTAATGTATTTTCTATCACAATGGTAACAAATCCCTTTTACTCTTTTTTCCTCCATTTGTTTTCATGTCAACATTTTAGGATGTGGGAGGCTAGGAGAAAAAACACTTCCATCTTTATAGTTGTGAGTGGTAGACTTCTTTGTTGCCATAATTTTTCTTTCAACTTTTATTTCCACCTTGAATTCCTTCTCCAATAAATCAGGTTCCCAAAGATGAACCTCATGTTGGATTTTACCTTTTAAAGCCCCTATGAAATAAAAAATCCTATGTTCCTCCAGAATATCATTTACCTTGATATTCAATCTTTGGAAGTCCTTAATGTACTCTGCCATTGAACCCTTTTGTTTGAGATTTATCAATTGGCTAAAGAAGGTATGTTTTTTGTATCCTCATAATGTGCTACAAATTCTTCCGTAAAATTGTCCAAGTGACAATTGTTTTACCAGAAAAAATCCATTTATACTACATAAATTGATTTTGTTCTAAACATAAATATGCAATGCGCACCTTTTGTTTGTGCGCCACATCATGTAGATCAAATAATTGCTCCATCTATAGTATCCATGTGACTAGATGCTTGCCATCAAAATTCCTCATAACTATATTTGAAATGCGATTGGTATTAAACCGAATGCTAGATTCTCTAAAATCATGATTCACATTATTTTTGTTCTCATTGTGAATTTCATGAAATACCTTGTCATCATTAGGAAGCATTTCTTGTAGCAACTTTGTCAAACCTTCCTTCAAAGTTCCATTTCTACTTTTAATCCATCCTTCAAAACTTCCATTTCCCTTTTTTTTTTTATTATAAACCATCCATATTAACATTCATCATCGTTTCCAATTCATTTTTGGTTGCTCTTTGTGAGAGTAAAATTTGTTGCACTTGGTCTCATAATTTTGATATATCATGTTGCATTTCTTCCTCTTCTTCATGCATTATATTAGAGCTTTATGGTTTCTTACTGGGTGTGTCCATTTTTTTGTTTCTCAGCATATTGGAACTAAGTAATGATATATATTCTTAACTATGCCCTTTGAATCACTTCAAAATGATTTTTTAAACAAAACGTAAGCAAATTAAAACAATATACACATCTTTTTAATTGTATTTTAGATCTTGATCTTGAAATTGTTGTGTCTCCATAATTTTGGCTCTCTAAGGTCTAAGAATTTGTCATGCAGTGGCCCTATGAGTCTTATTTCCAAATCCACAAGTCAGTCTGAAATTGGATTCTTCAAGATAAATTTATGCCCAAAATCCCATGATGACCTGATTATTGACTGGTATAGTAGAGTGCACTAGTACATAATTCCACGTGTCACTATTTCAACCTTTGACTCTAAAAATGATACTCCACAAACCAAATTTTGTGCAATTTCAGTTACTATTTATGAAATTCAATTCCGATGTTCGTAGATAAAGTTATGACAGTTTTCCCTAGGTCACGTGTTTGAGACTGAATTTTAGAGCATACAAAATACCTACATTTTTTGAACCATATCTAAGAAAATGTAGCGGAAAAAGATCTAAAATTTTTACAAGAATTTCACCAATATTTTGACCTGTATGTGGTCAAAATTTCAAGTTCTAAAGCTCTGTATAAAATATTTTATAGCAAAAAATTCAAATATGACTTGGTTCAAGTAGAGAAGCATTATAATTAAAAGCTCTGATACCAAATGTTATGCAACCAGATCATAAAACAAAAGAAAACATAGGTCAATAACTTGAAAATGAGCCTCTTCAAGGGGGAAACCTACTTCACATCACATAAATGAGCAATTATTGGATAACACAAATGACAAGACCTCCTTGGTATATATAGGAGTCTAAGGGGTCACAATATAATGAGAGCCTACATAACAATAATAATGTAAGGGCACAACAATAAAAATAGTGGGCTTCTATGGGGAACAACAATAACAATATGGGGGCTACATGGGCTAAACTCTAGGGAGATGTGTTGGGTAGTTTCCATTGCCTAACTGTTGGCAGGAGTGTTCGCATTGATGTCAACTAGACTATCTTTGATGGTTGTCACAACATATGTTGGCAGTGATGGCCGAGGAGGAATCTCATGGTAGTTGCAAGCTTCATGTAGAAAATAATCAGAGTACCAGGCTCATTGAATAAGCCATAAAATCATGATTACAATGATGGACCAGATGGAAGCCCATGATAGCTACAGGCTTCATGAAGAGGATCATCATGGTGGTTGTGAGTTCCTTTATCTGGAGAGTCAAGGAGAAGAAGACTGACAGAGAGTTTCGATCCATCTTAGAGGTAGAAGATGGGCTCAATTCCTACATCAGACTTTCCCTATTGGAAAGTGCTCTGGAATATATTTCCAATGATATGCAGAAGTCTAAAAATGGATTCCTAGCTCAAAAGTTATGGCATGCTGAAGTTCATGGATTTGAATCCTTGGGTAGGAAGGAATATCGGCATATCAGAGATTGGTGATGTAGCATATTAGAGATCAGAAGATGGGAGATCATCACATTGGTGTACTGACAATCAGATATCAACACATTAGTGTATTGGAAATCAAATATCGACACATTTGGTGGAAATAATACTGAGAAGGGGGGGGGGGGGGGGGGGTGAATCAGTATTAGTCGAGTCAATAATCTTTTTATTTTCATATTCAAATTTATATACGCTACTTCCATGGGTAACCCATGTGTACACGCAGTTGTGTTTAACGAAACAAGCGCATATCCAAGAAACTAATGATTCAGTTAATTCATCATATGTTGATCTTTAATCTATGCATCAGTACTTTATTAAACATTAAAGAGTAACCATATGTAGTTAATAACAGAGTGAACCATCACACATAAGCAACACACATGAACACCAAGATTTAAGGTTGAAACCCAATGTGGGTGAAAACCACTTGTTGTTGTCGTCTTTGTCTTCTTTTAATAATAAGAAAATCTATTTACAACATTATACTGGTGCAGACTCATGCCAATACGTAGGCTTCTACCTGTAGAAGGCTACAACCTTCTCTCGTTCTCCAGATTCTATTGGAAGGGAGGTACAACCCCCTAGCTCTTGTACTAGCCGATATGTTTACTAGCATGTAGGTGCCAACCTACAGAAGGATACAACCTTCTCTCTTCTTCCAAGGACCACGTTTCATAAATTTTCATACTGGATACTCCTGGAACACAACACCTTAATATGAAGGCCACGTTTCATCCAATTTTCATACTGGACCCATCAACAACATTGAAGCTCAAAATCAATCACCACTACAATACAACTATCAAATACATCTGCATCAACCAATCATTGAAACTAAATCATTACTTTCTGAATCAACCAAACTCAATCAATCACTGACAACCTTTGAACCTCTAATGCAACTAAATCAACCATTCATTCATACCTTAATTAACTTCAACAAATCAACTGGAACAGAGAGATCACTATAACCAGTACACAGATTTGTACCCAGAACACTGCATCATCATTCAGAACAAGCTGTAACCTCAAAACCATAGATAAGAGTGTATACACAACTAGGAAGATCCGAACCGGCGTGTATACGCAACTTCATCAAAGCGAACCAACATATAGATATGCAAATACTCACTTATAACTTCGCTGCACTTCCCGACTTCAGACATACCCAGATCATCACATATAAAGGATAATACATGTGTTATCAACCAAATTTATCCCATAAAATTGCATAATGATAAGTCATTATGATCCTGATCCATAATCCATCATCAGTGAAGTAAATCACAATCAATTAGAACATTGTTACCAGAATGCAGTCACCAGAACATAAAGCAAAATTGAGAACTCTGCATCAACAATAAGAACCAATTGTAACTTCAAACATCATAGTTTACAAGGTACACGGTACTTCAATGTATCGAACCTACGTGTATACGCGCTTTTACCAAAGTCAACTAGTGTATACACTTGTAAATATTCATTCATAATTTTGCAGTTATTCCAGAATTTAGTTATACCTAGATCATAACATTTACAGAGTAATACATGCGTCATTGTTCAAATCTAGATTATACATGATAAAACCATATAAAGATAGTTCATTTCAAGCCTTAAGATCCTGATCCATCATTAGATCTTATCCTCCATCAACCACTAAGGTTCCTCCTTGGTTCAGATCAAGTAGAGCATCATAAACCCATAACTTGCATAATGGATCTCACACTTTATCAAATATTCAATACTAGTCTGCATTTGGCCTAATGATCTCCTCCTTATATAGTTTTAGGCCTTTCTCAATACCATGGACCAAAACCACTTAGGACCAATACCTTAGATCAAATACCTACGGTCAATACCTAGGACCAAATACCATGGACCAATACCATGGATCAAAATACCATGGACCAAAAACTTAGTTTTCCAAGGTATACATGCTTTTCCTTCTGTGAAAGTGTGTGTGTATGTTATATGCTCCTTTTGTTCTATTAACCTACATGTATATGTAGCTTGGTCAAGGTGAACCTGCGTATACCTCTCTTTCTTCATTCTTCGTAGTCTGAATTGTAGTTCTTTGTTGTTGTCATGTTGTATTGTGATCTTTCATCTGAGTAAGTTGCCTTTTGAAATGATTCCTTGAAATTGTTCTACATTTCATCACATCTGTAAACACTGCTATTAGGCATTCTGTCACATCTGATATCTCTTCTGTAATTTCATCTAGTTACCACATACAAGTGAGTTTTCTTGCTACAAGTGGGTTGCCATCAAGTACAACACATGCATCATAATGCCAACAATCTCCCCCTTTGGACTTTATGGCAGCCATGTTGGTGTTGATCACTGCAAGCTATAGAAACTGTTAGAGATAACAAGCAACACCAAAATAATCTCCCCCTTTGAAATCAAGGGTAAAGGACGGACCAGGATATTCTCCCACTTTGATATCAAGGGAAAAGGGCTAACCAAAAAGAATACTTCCATATTTGAACAATTAATTATAAACATTGACTATGCTCCCCCTAAGCACATGTTGAATTTTCTGATTAAACCCCCCCTTTGTACATGCTGAGATGCACTATATCATCCATGCTCACCTTGAGCACATGAAAAGTCTGCAAATATTTTCCAAAAGAATAACATGACTCTATCACTCGACTATGTGATTTTGACCTTCCTATGACCAATGACTCATACATACATCAATCTTCCAACCATGTGGGGATATACCAATTGTTTGTACAAGATAGAAATTACATCATATGACCAAAAATGACTCATCAAAAGACTACGACAGACAGAGACAAATTATTACATCACGGATCTTTATATTCCCTTTACATCGAATGATATACATGACATTTATAATAGAGAACAAATGTCTAAACAAGATCATGATAGTCATCAACAACTATCATACACCATGTATGATCTGCACCATAAGCATCTGTCAACATCCAAACCAGCAACTTGTATATGTTCATTAAGATATGACAGTGTAAATATCTTCAACCTGTGACAAAGTAGATATCAACTCATCCTCGTGATCTCATGAAGATCAACTTGCTTCATTTCCTTAGTAAAAAGAGCCTTATCATAACCTTCCATGACTCAACTCAGCATATGTCATATCTCCAAGCAGTAGCACAAAATCATTCACACCATACCATATGTGAAAACACCATAGTCATCACATTATGATCCTTCACATCATCATCAAGAACTACATGATCTTTCCATAAGAACCTTCAATATATCAACCATGTATCATCACTAGGGAACATCCCACATCTGATAAGCATCAACCATGATAATCAACATATGTGAGTATCAACCTATCATCATAGGATAAGAACTCATCATCATTATGTGGTTAAGTAAGCCATGTCTTCGAATATCCATGTCTTCATATAGCTATGTCTTCATGCGGCCTACAAGAACACAATTCTCTTAGCCAACCAATAATATGCAACTTAAGTAATCATCCATGTATCCATCAAAGAGATATCAATATGTATCTAGCAAACCATGAGCTCATGGTCATTTGTCAAGATTTCTTGATATCATCAACAACAACAATCCTCAACTGTGTGAGAGCCAAGATCTATAGGAATCCTATAGCATAACTGCACCATATGAACTTTATGCATCTTTGAAGGCGTGATAACAACATCATAAAAGTAATGAGTGGCTCATCATCAATTAATGAGGTTGTGTACTAAAGCTTTGTACTTCTCCTTGTCCTTGTGAATATCACCATGTAAGCAACATATATGTATTGTATACATCATCAAAAATTCATCCACAATCATCCATAAATCTGATCTGAATAACAACTATGTAGCCCCAATCAATACAAGTATCATCTGAGATTTCATCATGGGAAACTTATAATTGTCACATAGCAAGATGTATCAATAAGCATCATCATCATTGAAAATAATTCTAAACATAATGCCAACAATGCTTTGTTAGAAGCATAGCATGTTCTCCCATTGAACCTGTTCCACCTATTCATTGTTAGATCTGATCATTGCATATATCAATAAAAGTATCAAGGCATCATCATCAATCAGATATACATCAAGTTATCAACAACTTGTTAGGATCAAAACACTTCTAAGTAATATGCATAGACTGTAGTCGTCTACGACATAAAAGATAACTGATAATTGTCTGAATCATATCACATCAGTTTTTCTGACACTGTCCCATAGCATTTTTCTCAAACTACATATACGCGACTGTGTAGCTTTGAACTCGCAGATATACACGACTTGTCTTCATGAAATTTGTGTATGAGATTTAGAACATTGAGGTTTCATACTTTCGGCTTCTCCTGAGTCTGTCATGTCTGTACACAGTGCCATGCCACATTTTTCTGACTGTACTTCCTTCTTCTTCCATATCTTCAAGTGTGATGATGTTTTCTCCTTTTGGTATGGTGCCCAATATTTTCTCCTGCATTCCTTTGCTATATGTCCAAAATTGTTACATGCATAACATCTTACATGTTTCATATTTCTTCTATAGAAATCAATGGCTTTGTGACCAAACATATTGCAAGAAAAACAATATCCCTTAAAGTACCTGCAAGATGATGATGTTTCTGTGTGATGGTCTTGAACCATTCTACTTCTGCATCTTGCTGCAACATGTCCAAGATTATGACATATAAAAAATTCAACATTATTCATTTGAGAAAATAGTTGACTATCATTTCCATGGTCAGGAGTAAAAGATTTTCTTTGAAGAATTTCTTTCCTTGGTTGTTGATGGGATTGACCTCTCGTCTCCTTGTTGAGAATTTCAAATTTTACATTAGATTTCTTTGCCTCACTTTGTGAGCTAGATTCACCTTCAACATATTCGTGTAAACCAAGACCAGTTTTGATGGCAGGAGACCTTTGACTACTGAGAATATATCCAAAATCTTAGTACTATCTTGAAATCGTAAAAGCTTATCTTTTTCTCCTAATTTACCTTTTAGGATATTTACCTCAACCTGATATTGCTCTTCCTTTTCAAGATATTGCTTCTTCATGATTTCTTCAGTTTTTCTTCCTTCTTCCACTTGTTGCCTTAATTTGAGAACTTTGTTTTCTTGTTTTTCAAGAGCTTGGAGCAGTTCTTCATTTTTCTTATTTGATTTTTCAAGATCTTTTAGAGAGAGGATCTTAGCTTCAAGACTTTCATGGTAATTGCATCTATCTTTGAGTTTCCTTATTGTTGTGCTCCTTTTATTTACTTCATTTCTTAATGATGTCATTTCACCCTGCATCTTTTGACATTGATCTTCCTTTTCCTTGTACTGCTTCCTTACTTTGATTCCTTCCTCTTTTAGTTTGGTAGCTTCTTCTTTGAAGGCACACTCCCTTTTGTCCAATAGATCTTGTTGATATCTAATTTTGTCTGTGAGCCTTTTAAATTCTACCTCTATTTGATATCTTTCTCTTTCACCCATAAGAGAAAATTCAGTTGTTTCACTGTCACTTTCATCATCTTCAAATGGATAGAGATGTATCACCAGAGGATAATGAATTCATACCTGATAGATCTTTTGCTTGTTCATCTTCATTCTGAGGTGATTCTGAATCTGAAGAGTTGCTTCCACATAATCCCCAGTTGACTCTCCGACTGTCATAGTTCCTTTGAGATGTCTTCTTCTTCTGAGATGCTTTCTTCTTTAGCTTCTTTCCCATTGTTCTACGGATCTCCTTCAAGCGATCAAGC
>APFE030149750.1:0-13094 GCA_000404065.3 Pinus taeda | reverse complement strand
CTCTCATTCTCCAGCTTCTACTAGAAGGGAGCTACAATCTCCTAGCTCTTGTAATAGCCAATATGTTTACTAGCACATAGGTGTCGACCTACAGAAGGCTACAACCTTCTCTCTTCCTCCAGGGACCACATTTCATAAATTTTCATACTAGATACTCCTGGAACACATCACCATAATATGAAGGCCATGTTTCATCCAATTTTCATACTAGACCCATAAACAACATTGAAGCTCAAAATCAATCACCACTACAGTACAACTATCAAATACATCTGCATCAACCAATCACTGAAACTCAATCATTACTTTTTGAATCAACCAAACTCAATCAATCACTGACAACCTCTGAACCTCTGATGCAATTGAATCAACCATTCATTCATACTTTAATCAACTTCATCAAATCAACTGGAACAGAGAGATCATTATAACCAGTACACATATCTGTACCCAGGGCACTGCATCATCATTTAGAACCAGTTGTAACCTCAAAACCATGCATCAAAGTTTATATGCAACTTGGAAGAGCTGAACCAGTGTGTATACGCAACTTCATCAAAGCGAACCAACGTATATATCTGCAAATAATTACTTATAACTTTGTTGCACTTACCGACTTCATACATACCCAGATCATCACATATAAAGGATAACACATGTGTTAGCAACCAAATTTATCCCATCAGATCACATAATGATAAGTCATTATCATCCCGATCCATCATCCGTCATCCATCATCACTGAAGTAAATCACAATCAATCTGAACACTGTTACCAAAATGTAGTCACCATAACATAAAGGAAAACCTAGAACTCTACAGCAACAAACAAAACTAATTGTAACTTCAAACATCATAGTTCATAAGGTATATGCTACTTCGATGTATCAAACTTGCGTGTATACGCGCTTTTACCAAATTCAACTAGTGTATACATCTGTAAATATTCTTTTATAATTTTGTAGCTATTCCAGACTTTAGTTATACCCATATCATAACATTTAAAGAGTAATACATGCGTCAATGTTCAGATCTAGATTATACATGATCAAACCATATAAAGATAGTTCATTTCAAGCCTTAAGATCTTGATCCATCATTAGATCTTATCCTCCATCAACCACTAAGGTTCCTCCTTGGTTCAGATCAAGCAGAGAATCATAAACGCATAACCTGCATACTGGATCTCACACTTTATCAAATATTCAATGCTAGTCTGCCTTGGCCTAATGATCTTCTCTTCCTTATATAGTTAGGCCTTTCTCAATACCATGGACTGAAACCACTTAGGACCAATACCTTGGATCAAATACCTAGGTTCAATACCTTGGACCAAATACCATGGACCAATACCATGGATCAAAATACCATGGACCAAAAACTTAATTTTCCAAGGTATACGCTTTTCCTTCTGTGAAAGTGTGTGTGTACGTTATACGCTACTTTTGTTCTGTTAATCTACGTGTATACATAGCTTGGTCAAGGTGAACCTACGTATACCTCTCATTCTTCATTCTTCGTAGTCTGAACTGTAATTCTTTGTTGTTGTCATGCTGTACTGTGATCTTTCATCTAAGTAAGTTGCCTTCTGAACTGATTCCTTGAAACTGTCCTGCATTTCATCACATCTATAAACATTGGTGTTATGCATTCTATCACATCTGATATCTCTTATATAGCTTCATCTAGTTACCATATACAGGTGAGTGTTCTGCTACAAGTGGGTTGCCATCAAGTACAACACATGCATCATAATGTCAACAACATTGGTGTATCGACGATCAAAGGTCAACATATTAGGTGTATCAATGATCACATATCAAAGTTCTAGTGATATCGGCACATCAAAACATCCCAGCTAGGAATATCAATGATTGGAGAAGAAAAAATTGTAAACATGAGAACCTTTTAAAAGTTGCAATATGGGTAAAGTGTTGATAGTGTTAAAAACTGTTTGGAACATTGATAAAGGATTAGCAAAGGATTTCATTCCAAAATCAAAGGTCGGTGGGCCCTTTTCTCTCTCCTCTAGTATGACACATGGTGGCATATAATTGGCTATGATAAGGACACATAGTAGCATGTGATTGGCTCCAATAAGGACACATGACAACATCTTATTATCTTTGATAAGGTATAGTGGAGGTTGATGTCAACATGACGTGGCAATATGGCACCAAACCTGGCAGACATATTCAACCATATTGGGTGGTATAATGGGCCATAACTGGGTGAAACGTGTCACTTCTAATTAGTCACCACATGGCAGTGATGACGTCATATCAAAATTTAGTGATCAGAGAATTGAAGATGTCAGAACTCTATAACAGATCAAGTGTTGAAAAAGTTCTGATAAAGGGGCCCTGATGTGTTAGCACATGATCGAGGAAACTAATAGAGCCAAGGGCGTATAGTGAGGCTTAGCACCTAAGTGTTGTGGAGCATATCAAAGGTTTGAGATTTTAAAACTTTACTTTAAATGAATTTTGGAGAAAGTTACGATATGTGAAGATTTTGATGTTGTTGGTGCTTTGTCATGGAGCCTAGAAAACCAAGGGTGTAGAGAAATAACACGAGGAGAAAGGTCCCTGATAGGATGCTAAAGGACATAGCACCTAAGGGTTATACCTACAATCATAGGAAACGGTCCTATGGTTGAGATGTGATAAGGATCTAAGGAGAAGGGGCTAAAGGTCAATCAGAGTATTGTAATATTGTAATAGCTTAATATTGCAATGTGGTGTAAAAGCTCTGATATAACAGCACAAAGGAGTATTGAAGGTTGGATGAGTTGGCAAATGAAGAGTAAATGAGTGTAGAGAATTTGGTTGCTGGTATAAATGGTGATTGTCAAAGATCAACAAAAAGCTCTGAGACAAGGCAACAAGGAAAATGGTCCACAGATAAGCCATGCCAAATTACAACCAAGCCATGTGAAATAAGGAATATGCATAGATAACCTCAGTGATAAGAGAGTTGCACATAGAGAGGGTTGTGCCTAGTTAGAGTGTACAAGTGGACTAATAATTCATTCTTAGTATGGATAAATTGTTAGGTACCCATTCTCATGGTTAACGCAATGGTAGAGACCAATTCAAACACAACAGTAGAATGGAAGGGTCATTCTGAGGTACACTCTAGCAGTGTGAATGTAGGATAGAGTGGCATCATCGATTGGGGGAAAGCAGAGGAAGAAAACCCAGGAGCTCAGATGAGGAATGTGGGGGGAAAGTAGCATAGCTGCAAAAATGAGATGAGTGGAAAAGCTTTGTGTGAGTGCACTGTTGTGTAAGGTTGAGAGAGAGCGTTTTCTATAGAGAAAGGCTGAGAGTGCCTATGCAGAGGTAAGAGACCCCAAGAGCTACACTACTGTGTGAAAGGCAGAAGGTGTGTGTGTGTTGTGTGAGCAAGGTAGTAGTTTCCTGTGCTGTGAGAAAGGTCGAAATTCCATGTGCAAAGAGAGGAGGTTGAGAGCTATGTGTGTGCTATGGAGAGGGAGAGGCTGAGAGATGAGTGCATGCCAATGAAGAGAAGAGAGCAAAGATCTATGTGGATGGTGATGAGTGACTATTGTTGATCAGATCATGGTGCTACTGCAGAGTGAGCAAAGTGAGCAAAGAAGAAATTTTAGATAAGGCAGAGTGGCTTCCATTTACAATAAACATACAATTACTATCTAAGTGTGGGTTGGAGCTTGCATACAAGAAGTTGGTTCTTCCATCTCTAGTGGGTGCTTGAGAAGGCTTAGGGGTTGGTTCCTCCTGCAAGTTGGTGCATGCATAAATCCGAGTTACAAGTTGGTGCTTTCAACGAATCGTGAAGTTGGTGCTTCACATGGTGCTTCTGGTAACCTGGACAGATGTCTACAAAAGGAGGGAGTTGGCGCTTCCTGTGAGTGAGTGCTCCAGAAAAAATTTATGTAATAAAGTAGGTGCTCTTATTTTACATCAATAACAACAACAAGCTTTAGTGGTTTTTTCTCAAAAGGGTTTCCATGTAAAACATTGTGTCTCATGTGTATGATGCTCATGGTGTGTGCTTGTATGTTGATTTCATATTGCTACCATATTTTGTGTTGTTGCTGAGTAGATGGATGGTTGCCAAGTTTGAATAAGAAAACTAAATTGGTATAGAAATTTAAAATTAGCCTTAATACTAATTTAGCCCCCTCTCATTATTATCATTTGTTTCCAACAATTGGTATCAGAGACACATTCCTTCATAAATAACGTAATCGCTAGAAGGTAGGTCAAAGGAAAACAATGGCTGGTCGATTTTGGCTAATAGTAGAAGCAGTTCCATTTTTAAATGGATAAAATTATGAGCTCTGGAAGGTTAGAATTGTAGACTATTTAATGGCCTTGGATGTTGATATGTGGCTCTTCATGTTGAACGGATAAAAGAATGAGCATAATGAAGAAGCCCAAAAGATTATCATTAAAGAGTTATCTAAGCCAGATGTTGATAAAGTGAGGCATTGTGAGTAAACAAAGGAAGCATTTGACAGACGACAATGTATGTATGAAGGAGAGAGCCATGTGACTCAAGAGAAGGAAGAAGAACCTTGTTTCTCTAGCAATGAGTCAGAACATGTAGAAGCTACTGCTCATCATACTCATGTTGATGATGAAGAAGTATTAGAAGGGATATTATGCTTCCCAGAAGGTAAGCTATTATTGTGTGATAAATGAAAAGAGGTAGGTCCTTCATTATCTAGATGTACATATGTATCACTTGAAGATAGAGATAGCTATGCATTTAGTAATTGTAATAGAGATAGACCCACTTTAGTAGTAGTAGCAAATGAGGAATCCTCAAAGGAAGAAGATATATTACCATTGTGCTCATCCATAGGATAAAATGAGAATACCCCAGGTGGTGATGAAGAAGGGATAAGCCTTACAGCTGTGGAAGACTCCATGGACATAGTGATGGTTTTAGATCTCTGTGGTAACTCAACTAGCACCTTTGATAGTAAAGAAAATTATCTAGATGAAAGGATCTTTCTTAAAAAGAGGTTGATCTTGGCTCTAAAGGAGATCAAGGACATATCAAAGGAAAATCTCAAGTGAGAGCAGCAATTGAAAATATATGAGCTTGAGAATGGCAAGTTGAGTAGAAAAATGGTTGAACTAAATGCTCAACAAGGAGAGGCAGGTAGACTAAATGGGAGGTTAACCAATTAGTTGAGAAAGAAGGAAACTTACTTCCTGAGACTACAAAATGAAGTAGTCTCATTAAGACATGACTTAGAAAAGTCAAATAAAGTGTTGTCTCATTTTCAGAATCTTGAGGGGAGTAAGAAAGCCTTGGATGAGGTGCTTAGCAAGAAAATATCCCCTCTCATCAAGAATGGTATGGGATTCAAGGAAAAACATAGCTCTCATAAGGTAAAGGCAGAAGGGTCAGCTTCCTAGATAAAGGGATTCCAAGGTTCCAACAACAACAAAGAAATAAAGGTTGTTGGACAAAAACAACAACAAGGAAATCAGTAGCAACAAAAGAAGAAAAGCGAGCAACATAAGGCTAAGAATCATTAGCTGGTAGTGTAGCAGAAGAGGGCTAGGTAACTAAAAGAAAACATGCAAGGAAGTAATGCAAACTGTCATGGAAGGCACATGAAGAGCCAACAGAGGTCCTTTCCTACTCAAGGACAAAGGATACAAAGAAAAGGTAACCTCTGTCATCAAAAGCCTTTTCATGAATATTTTTTTTCTTGCAATATTTTTGGGAATAAATCGATAGACTGTAGATGGCATGAAAGGAAACAATATGTGCTGCGTAGAAGCAACCCAAGAATGCACATAAACACTAAAAGAAGGCATGCTAGCCATGATAGGATTTTTGAAGAAAACATTATCCAAAAGAGTAACTATATCTCATTCTCAAGCTGAATCAAATGCTACAATTGTGGAAAATTTTGGCGCAAGAGAGATAGTTGTAGAAATGAGAAGAAATGGAATGCTTCTCAACATATGCATGTGAATGCAATAGCTTGGGATTTGAAGACAATGACAAAGAATGGAGTTTAGAAATAAAGACTTGTCTTTAGTTCTATGTGTCAAATGCGAAAGATTAAAATAGGAGGAAGAAATAAGGAGAATGATCATCTTACCTATGTGATGGACCTCTCTATAAGCAAAAAATGCATCAAAATGATTTGGGTGAAGAAAGACGAGGTAAAAGAGAAGGTTCCTCTGCCAATATGCAACCGAGATGAGGCCCAAATAGGGAAAAACAATAAGATGGAGAGTAATGTTTCTATCAGGACTCGACCATTGAAAGTTTGGAGGAAGAAGGGGGATGATCTGCTCAAGGGGAGTGTCGAGTGATAAAAAGGTGTCTTTTTAACTCCTATATACCTCACATTAATTGTCAACCCAGGGACAACTTTTTATTTCAAGAGTGTACTCAGTCTGAGGCGGCTATTTACTCAAGAGTAATGTTTTGCAGTATAGTGGTTAAAATACAAAAGTAAATGAAAGTTGGAAACAAAATCTAATTAGAACAGCAAGAAACTGAAATGTTCTAAACTAAATCATTCACTCAAACAACCATCAATCGAGGATATAGTAGCAATAACTCATTCCTCTAGAAATTGATGCAATTAAAATCAAACTGGAACAAGATAATCAATCTGAGAACGAGGAAGCAATAACCAATGTTCTCTACAGTTGACAGTTCTGCTTTAAAGCAATTAAAAGGAAATCGAAATTGAACTGAAGTTGTTATTGAAAGTAAACTAGGAAAACTCTTTAAAAGCAAACTCTTGCAATTAATCAATAGAAATGAACAGCAAAGTAAATGGACAACAAACTGGAATTAAAGAAATCGAATAACCAATCCTATTGAACAACAATCTGTAATGAATATCAATCAAACGGAACAACAAATGGAATGAAACCATAATTGAAATAGAACAACGAAGCTTTATATTTGAAATGAGCAGCATAACAATATACGTTGCGAAGGATAATAATCTCTGTTATGATGGAAAAGAACAGCCACACGATTCAATCTCAACTTGTGCGGTAAAACAATTTCATAAAATATTATAACAGCTCGCTGCAAAAACATGAAATTGTTAGGCAATACAATTCAAAGAAATAAGAATTAAATCAAGCAATCACACGGCGGAAATTGGAAAGATATAATACACAGCAGTAGCGTAATCCACCAGTGGCTGGGCCCTTAGCCGCCAGCGGACGCTGTTGGGCTACTTCAGGTAAGAAGAATGAGCAGCAACTCCCAAATCATATATTAATCATTAAATTGTGAAAGCATTACAACAGCAAAAGCTTGAGAATTACAACATGCAACAATCTCCTTTTCCTCCTATTCTATCCTATCCCATCATCATTCTTGAATCTCTAAGTCTGAATCCTCAATTCTCCATCATTCGAATCCCCAAAGTCATCCCCCTCTCTGATCTCTGTTCTGATTTAAATACAAAGAGAGCAGAGAGTGGTTACAACTGCGATAATTACAATATGATCATTATTACAAAATTGGATTGTTTCCAACCAATTGATTAACAAGAAAATATATTTCCATCTATCTTTCAACAAGAGTAGGGCGAATTTGGCTTTGCAGCTGAGATTTGCAAAACGGTCGCAACAGCAAATCTCAGATAATCGTGCTCAAAGAACTCTGTGTTTCTCTTAGTGCAAGTTGAATTTGGGCAAACCGTTCTTCAATAAAGTTAATTGGGTTCGTTCTGGACAAAACCCATGTTCCGGATTTTCCATATTCTTCTTCATTTTCTCAAAATCGCAACCGCAAAACTGTCACTCCTTATTCCAGCGAATTTCTGAGTTGGCGCTTTTAAAAATCAAATCTTCAATCTGGAAATTACCTTGGAGGCTAAAAATGGTGAATAATGTTATAACCAACTTATTAAAACTATCGTTGATAAAATAATTCATAATCATAAATTTATTAGAAATAAAGAAAGATAAATAATATTCATCCATAAGAGCATAAATCATTTATAAAATGGATTTAAATGATAAATTATAACAAATGATATAATAGAGAAGAGTAAAAATGGATGAAATATGTGTTACAAAGTGGTCGTATTCACGGCCCAACACACCCCCACACCGAATATATTGCATGTCCTCATGCAACAAAAACTGAATATGTTGCATGTCCTCATGCAATCCAAAGACAAACCCATGTTAACCAAGCAATAAAATTTGTTCATCTCAGCTCATAAAATGGATAGAACAAATGAATTCTTCCTCAATTAATGAATATTCAATTTTAGCAATCTTGATGAAGGCATAACAATTAAGTTGCAGCAAAATATGATATAAATAACAACAACCTTCATTATTCCATTTTTCTAAAACTACAAACCAGATTTGTTGATGTTGCAGTAGATTTGTATATATGATGCTTCTAGATCCAAAATCAGATCGTTTTTGATGCACGGATCATGAGATATAAACAAATGGTTGTAGGTGAGAGTGCATGATTTCCGAATTTTATGAACCAATTTAACTTGAAATGATCTGGGTTTGTGTATTTTAATGATACATCTGTGTTATCCAGAAATCACAAGAAGTGAGTTCATAGTCTTAAAAATATTAAGGAAATCAATTTCAGCACTGAAATTGTATGCCTTAAATAAGAAAGAAAGCAAAAAAACATCCATCATGCGTAGCAATTCCTTCCCCTCTCTGAAAAATTAGCATGGCCTCATGTGATGCTAGAAAACAAATTGAGGTGGTTGCCACCATAAGTTGAATTCGATGCTTGGTGTAAAACAATCATGGAATAAGGGAGCTGTTGAGAATGAATAAGAATAGTAATGGATGATAAAGAATATGAATGACATGGTCATAAGAAAGAAATGACTGAAAGCAGCACTCCCCCAAACCGAAAGATGATATGCTGCTAAAAAAGGGGAAGTGGTAAAGATGTGGAATGAAGAATGATAAATAATGCTCAAAATGGATTTTCATAAAATTCTCCTAAATTTGTAATAAATTAGAAAATTATGCTATTTTACCTCAAGTTTTACCTCCAAAAAGAAAAATGTGAAATGACATATATGTACGGTCATTTGTTGAAGCTGATGTAGGCAGAGTTGGTACTGAAAGCGATGCAAAAGGTCGAATCCAAGTAAGCACATAATGTCTGAAGAATTGTTCGTGTTCGCAAGTTGCTCGAGTCGCTTCTGTTAGTTGCAATAGTGTGGTCATGTTGTGAATAGAATTTCCCCTGCATACTTGTTGTTCTCCTGTAAACAAATCACACTTGTGCATACAATGTTCTTGAATCCATAGTGTTAGTTTTGAATAGAAATAGATAAGGTGCACGCAAAACTTTCAATCAGAAAAACTTTTGTCAAATCAACCAGTTATGGCAGAGTGTAGTAATCATATCGCATGCTATCCCAAAGTGCATACATTCCCCCCTCCAATTGAAAAAGAGATTCCATGACCATAAAGCCTATGAAAGGTGTTGTGCTGATGGCAAGGCAAGGGAATGAACAATACAGCAGTAGAGTACACAAATCAATGATAGGACGACGAGAGTTATGGTTATAATGAGAGCAGAGTGTATAAAGATAGTTATGAATAAAAGATAGGACGCTTTGGATTGATGATAAGCTATGAAAAAAGAAAAAGAACGACAATATGCCAAAAAGATGCTTTGCTCACTGTATTCTAGCTAAAAAATGATGTGATTGATCATAAAACAATTTATCATGCATAAAGGTTCAAAATATGGATAAAAATTAAGGAAATAACTTCTCTGATAAAAATTAAAAAAATAAGAAAAGGGTATTATAGTAATAATTGACGATAAAATATAACTTCAATACCATAAGCAGAGCCTCTACTGCCAGCAGGCATCCATAGCCTCAGCAGGGTTGCTTTTTAACCCATATGAGCCAAGATCCTCAATTTATAAATGGAGAGTTTTAGTGTTGTTCTACAGAAGAGATCAGTGTGCTAGTGTGGTAACCAGATAACCACACTGCCATTCACTAGGAGGTAGCAAAAGTGATCAGGTCGGCTTGTGATGAGACCTCCTGTTCCAAGGATAATTTGGCTATCCAATGGATCATAACCCTGGTGTGGTGGCCATAATGAGAATTCACTTTGTTACAGCCTTGTGAGCATGGTAGGTTGGCTGATAATGAGACCCCTTATCCTCCATCTACAAACAAAATTTTGCTATTATTACAAATTTTTATGATAAAAAGAGGAAGGCTTGGTACTCCTTAAGAGTAAGGATGGCGGAAGAAGTTGAACATGTCAATAGAAAAAAATATACCCATAATCTCATTTATTACAGACAGAGAAGATTATAACCAGGAAGGGTGGAACCAACATGGTATTAAGATGATCAATCAATATCATGTACAGTAGAAAATAATGCAGTAAAGTAATATATAAACAATTGTGTTCTTTTGAAAATAAACTATCATCAAGGAGCTGTCCTGTTAAAGATCATAACGTAAATGATGTTAACTTGCTTCAATAGAATCCATAATTCTTGTACTCATAAAAATAATGTACTTCATACCATAAAAGGGAATCAATAAAATGTGGTTGAGATGAACTAGGAATAATCCTACAAGAGGAAGGAAGGGTTGCTCTCAAAAATACTCCCATAGTGTTGCTTTTATTGAAGGAACAGCAAAAACACTCAAATAGAAAGTGGTGTTCTGTGTAGGGAACATCAAAGAAAATGTATACAAAAAAAAGCAAAAATACACACAAAAAAGTGTTGTTCCCTGTAGGGAACAATGAAAAAATGCATGTGAAAAGGTGTTGTTCTCTAAGAGAAACAACAAGAAATGCGAAAATGATGTTCTTTTGAAAAGGAACAACAAAAATGTAAAAGTGCATAAATGTTGTTCCATTTCGAAAAGGAACAACAACTGTCCCATTTCAAAAAGGAACAACAAAACGTGAAAGTGCAGAAGTGTTGTTCCATTCGGAAATGAACAACAAAAGGTGAAAGTGCAAAAGTGTTGTTCCATTCGGAAATGAACAACAAAACGTGAAAGTGCAGAAGTGTTGTTCCATTTCGAAAAGGAACAACAAAACGTGAAAGCGCAGAAGTGATGTTCCATTTCGAAAAGGAATAGCAAAACGTGAAAGTGCAGAAGTGATGTTCCATTTCGAAAAGGAACAACAAAACGTGAAAGTGCAGAAGTGTTGTTCCATTCGGAAAGGAACAGCAAAACGTGAAAGTGCAGAAGTGTTGTTCCATTCAAAAAGAAACAACAAAACGTGAAAGTGAAGAAGTGTTGTTCCATTTCAAAAAGGAACAGCAAAACATGAAAGTGTAGAAGTGTTGTTCCATTTCGAAAATGAACAACAAAAAGTGAAAGTGCAGAAGTGTTGTTCCATTTCGAAAAGGAACAACAAAACGTGAAAGTGCAGAAGTGTTATTCCATTCGGAAAGGAACAACAAAACGTGAAAGTGTAGAAGTGTTGTTCCATTCCAAAAAGGAACAGCAGCTGTTCCATTTCGAAAAGGAACATCAAAATGAACCGTGCAAAAGGAACAACAAAATGAACAATCATAAAATATAAGCATGCAAAAAAACAAATTAGCTGTTCACGGCATTGATGCTGAGGATGAGTTACACTTTGAATGAAGAAACACCTGAAACACAAAATATAAGAGAAATTAGAAAAGAAACAACAAAAAATAGTATGTAAATAAATAAATTAAGTTACAACAGCTATGATGTTATGTCAAAAAAATGATCTCTTTGAAAAATCTTTTGGCAGCAGTGATAAGACATGAATCTTCAAATGAAAATCAATTCTTCATTTCTTCTATTATGAATCTGTTGGGTAATGAGTTGGATGAATTTCCTTTGTTTCATTTAAAATTTCTTTCAAAATCACTCGTCCATAAATTGACCTTCTTTTTCTCCTAGGACGTGCAAAAAACGAGTATCTACCTGCAATAAAACATTAAAACATGGAGAAAGAGAGGTGTACGGGCTCCCTTAATCCAAGAATTATGAAAACAACTAACAATTAGTTACTTTGTATAACAAATCCACAGAGAAAATAACAAAGTAAAATTTATTTGTCACCTGCGGGAGAGCAGTGGTCGACCATACTAACCAGCAGTGTTTTAATCACAACTTCTTTGTTTTTCGTTCAAATTGAGTGATTCCAAAGTCAGATGAGAGCTAATTCAAAGCTTTATTTGCAATAAAAATAGGTTTTAAAAGTTCAATGATGTGATATGTCAATTTTAGTTGGAACAGCCTGCATAACAAAGTCATTTTCAATTACCCAGCTTAGACCAACAGTTGATATTTCAAGCATAAATTTTTCGTTTGATGTCGGATTTGAATGATTCAAATTGGAAATGAAATTATATTCATTTATTTATCTCCAATAGAAACAGGTTTTGAATAAAATAAGAATTGATAGGTCAAATACTGTAAAGAACAACTGGAAAGACAGAGTTTTAAGAGTGCTGATTTACGATAGACAGTCAGTGTTTTGATCATAACTTCCCCATACGATATCAAAAATGAGTGATTCCAATTGAATTGTAAACTAGATTCATAGGTAAATATACCATAGAAACAGATTTTAAAAATTCATTCATTTAAGCTTCCAAAAACGGATTGTCCCAACTCTGTTCCTGAGCTGCCCGCTAGACATCCGGTCAATGTTTTGGTTCTAACTTTTTCGTTTCAAATCCAAATTGAGTGATTCAAATTGCGTTGGAAAGTAGACATCAAGGGCTACTTAGGATAGAAATAGGTTTTAAAAATGTTCACTTTTGGTCCCTCAAAACATGACTGTCCCGACTATTTTTCCAGAAATCTCATCAAGCCCGCAAGCCAAAAAATTGATATTCAAGCATTTTTTCATATTGATGATAAAAATGAATATAAGTGTTTGTAGAATTGTTATTTCTATTATAAATCATCTACATACACAAATGAATTAAAAAAATTATCACCAATGTTGATTTGCATAACATGTTGCGACAAAAAACAACTAGTTTTTCATAAAAAACAAAATGCATTTATTTATTCCCTTATTTATTTTATTTTCTACACTAACCTATTTTGATTTGAAAAATGAATATGA
>APFE030149745.1:25430-110702 GCA_000404065.3 Pinus taeda | reverse complement strand
AACAATATTAAATTTATTGATATAACTTTAGCCTGGGTCCTAGAGTCAAAAATAGCCATTATGTGGTCCTAGAGTCAAAATAGCCGTTATGTAGCCGTTGGAGTCACTTCTCAGTCTATTTAACTTGTTGGGCATGATCTGCTTCTTCAACATGTCCTGATGATGAACCACACTAGTTGGTTCGAAACGCGTCGACAAATGTCTTTTTCATTTGATTTACGCTGAAGCTCTTCTTATAAAGATGACATCTTGCTCTGAGGACAGGCCTAGAACCATCATTGTTTCCTGATTGATAGATTCTTATAGGTGTTCAACTCCAGCTCATCTATTCACACTTGTTAGATTGTACTGGGTACCTTGATGCTCATTATCATTATCGATGAATGGTCTCGCATTTGTTGACAGTATACAACAATAACTAGTAATCAAACGATTTCTCGCATGGTCAAATTTAGATCATTTATTCCCGTGGTGTAGAAATGTACCAGGGTAGTCGATGAGGACATTAGGTTGCATCAGTATCCATTGGTTCACTTGACAATTGCTCCTGTTACTGCTAGTTGATACCACTCCACCTTATATGTTGCAGTCATTCATGACATTCTATATGCTCGCACCTGAGTTTGCAGTGTAGTACCATCTTACTCCATCATGTTCATTTGGTACTTTTGGGATCAGTCTTTGATACCAATTTACCACTTCATCCTTCAGTATCACTGACATTCTTATATGTGATATTTATACATGTACTTGTCCGATCATGATTAGATGATCCATTATGTATTTTCTAGACTTTTATACTAGTATCCTTGGTGGATCCGCTTGTACTTGATATGCGGACATCTGAGCATGGGTATGCCCACCTCAGATAGTGTTTCTTACTGATCTCCTTTTGTGGCTTGGCAGGACGAACTCTAGTGAAGTCCTTCTTAGTTTTTGAAAGGTTTCCTTTCCATGCACACACTTAATACATTTCGGCCATCATGTACCCATTCTGACCTCATATATTAGGGGGCATATGTTATAGCTCCAAATCTCACTCTTGATGTTTGTGATGCTACACTCATGGCCTAGGACAACCCCTCCTTCCAGACCTGCTCTAAATACTTAAAAAACAATGCTTTAATCCCTATACGTGACATTGCCTAGAGCTAAATGCATGTGTATGCGGGACTGTGTATACCCAACTCGCGTATATGTCTTAAAGTACATAAAAAATTAAATCTCCTTAATTTTGGGCAGAGATCACGGGTTTTACCTGTTGATTACCTATTAGTGCACGTGGCCCAACTGTTCCCAATGAATTCCATACTAAAAAACTACTTTGGGGGAAGTATAAAAAGCCTTTAATGGGAAGGCCTAGGAGAGGAGATAAGAGAAAGAAAAATCACTCTATTGAGATTATCCCTGATCAGATTTGAAGATCCTTGTGCTTCCAACACTTCCCCCATTATAGGAAACCCTTGTTTCCTTGAGTTATGATGTATTTCCATTAGTGAATATATCCTTGAGTGAGCCATGGATGAAGTTTGTTGAAGGCTTTAGATTGGACGAATCCAGAGGATGGTTCCACTTGGAACTTGTGAAAGGAAGACTCAGGTGAAATCATTCCTTACTATATTTTAGCTACCTATAATATAAGAAATACTTTTCTTGTTCCTAATATTAATCTTCTTCATGCTTATGATATCAATGTTATGATTTACATATGAATGGTTGTTTCAATTGTATAACTAACTACCTTTCAATATGCTATGAAGTTGATTTTCTTATGATGCTTGGTCCATAAACCGTTATGCTTCCTTGAATTGATTGCCTTGCAGGTTGAAGGATCGAAAGGAAATCTGAGAGGGTTTGGACCCTAACTAGATCTACCCAAATGAAGGACCCTCAGGTGCACTTCTCTTCGTGTAGTCCGTTTATATTAGTATTGTGGCTATATGCAATGCTTGTTTTTCTTTGTAGATAACCCTCGATCTGCTAGGGTATTGACCTAAGACCATAGGGGAATTTGTCCCTCAACAACTTCCTAATCTAAAAGCATTATATGGGAATTGGAAGAATAAGAGTTAGCTACAAATGGAAATAATTGAGGAGCTGACAAAAATCGACTCGGAAGCAGTATGGTAACTTTTGGTCAAACCACAGAGTCAAATTATGACCTTGAATTGGTCCTTGGATTCAGTACAGAGAATGTGGTCACCTTTATATGATGTTATATTTGTAGGGAAGTTGAGAACACAATTCAAGATGCCACCACAAGTTAGGCCAATGTCCGATATTTGTGAGCTGAGAGGCAAAGCTGACAACGGTGATTAATCAATGAAGACCTACGTCATTTTTTGAGCAGTTTTATTTTTGGAAAGTTGGATACTATAAATGAGGAAGGTTGATTGAAACCTCCTCATAGATATTTTGTATAAGTTATTTTTAGTTAATTAAGAATATTATTTAAACCCTTCTCATGCATTTAGAGAAGGGTCCAGGATTTTTTTTAAAAACATTTACAAATAATACGCTACCATAAGTGTGTAGATGCCTTGATGGAATCATGGAACATGGTATTTTCAATAAAATATCTTTTGATTGATCATTGTTGATGCACTATTGTATTCTTTGGGATACTTATTGGTAGAAGATTGATTATGGCCTATTGTTACTAGTCAAATGAGAAGAACAACACACATTTGGTACTATTATCATGTTTGCTAAATCATTGTTCTAGTATTAGTGATAAGTTTATCTTTCATGAATTATGTATGAAATTTGTCATCTCTATTTGAAGTATCAATTGCACTACTATACGATATCGTAATAGAGAATGTTCTTTTTTATATATTATCATTAGAATATGCGATATGTTTTTCACAATTCATTTGATTAACTATTTTCTCAAAGTAATCATCTTCTAATATATTAACTCTATATAGTCTATGATTGATCTATATCATCGTAGATTACATATACATATTTCTATATCACATAAAACCAACAATACCATAGGTTAGATTAAGATAGATTTAATTCGAAGTTTTGCATCTTAGATTAAAGTTGTGTTATTTTCTAGTTTTTCTTTGCAAACCATGAGAAAAATCCCACAAATCATATAAACCCAAAACATTGGTAAACTGGTCCCATCATATCCAATCAGAGCCACTATCCAAAACAAAAAAAGGAGATTCTCTAAGGTCCGAACCATGTGGTTATCCCCCTTGTTGTTGCCACAGATTTCTAAGGCCTCAAAAATTTTGGTGCTAGAAGGACGACCCAAACTATGAACGGCATATATATCTAAATCTCAAACTTGAAGCCTTCACGAGAGTCAGCCCCCCTCAGAAAATCCTACAACTTCTCGATAACATTTTAAGTCAACCACTTAGAAGTCATAAGTTGTAGAAACCTACCCCTCACCAACTGAAGTATATCGACACTTACCTTCTTCAAAATATACTCTAGAATATCTTGAGTTCAGTCCTGATTTCATAAATTAGAACGAATATCTATTTCTGCTAAAAAGTATGATAAAACCAAAGTTTCTGAAGAAATTATTACTTCTCTGTTCAAAGAAAATGGTATCCTAATGCGATGAAAAAGTGATAAACTTTGAATACCTTCCTTTGAGTTTCCAATACAATCACAACATAAGAAAGTTCTTGTGTCTAGATCTAAGTCAGATACAAGTGAAGTCACATAAAATTCCCCTCCATTTACTCCTTTATTCACTACACCTCCTTTCACATCCTCTCATATTTCCATTCCTTTTACTCAAACAATTAGTGCTACCACAAGTAGTACTAGTCCAGTTGTAAGTTCTACATCCATACCCACTACTTCTGGATCTTCTTATATATATTATCAAATCCTAACTCAAGTTATGCCTAATCAACATTGAACTAATCCTGGTGTCGTGTTATTCGCAAACCCACATCCTCTTCCTGATAATCCAGAGAAATGGTTGCCCAACTACAATCCAGATGATGGTCTTCCTGCAGAAGAACACATCAACAATTTTATACTGGACATGAATTTGAATGGGGTTACGCATGAAGATATTGTAGAAAGATTATTTCCCCATACTCTTGAAGGATCGGCAAGATCCTAGTACTTTTCTTTTCCAGCGAGGACTATAACAGACAGGGTAACTTTTTAACAATTGTCTCTTGCAAAATTTGGAGATGATAGAACTATGGCATCTTTAACCAATGCTCTCTCTAACCTAAAAAAAAATCGGGTGAAAGGATCAAATATTTCAACTCGAGATTTAACAAGTTATTAAATAAAATCCCAACTGTTTCTAAACCTTTTGTTGATGTACAAATAGAGTGGTATATTTCTACTTCACCTTCTAATATAGCAATTTTTATAGATAGATCCAGTAAGGCTACTCTCTGAGAAAACATGAAGGAAGCTCTATCTGTAGAAACGAGAATTTTAGCTTTAGAAAAATGATCTGAGATTGACGATAAGAAATCTAAAAAAGTGACTTTTAGCCAAGAATCAAAGAAGAAAACCCCAAAGGATCCATTCAATCTTAAGGTCTCCAAAAGTTTATGTGAAATGATATGATTGAAATAAAGAAACAAGTAGTTGGATATTCAGTTCCTAGGAAACCATATCACCCATACAATAGAAGTCTTGCTTTGCCCTTTCAGCCTCTGAATGTGATTTCAAGTGCCGAATTAGATCAAGATGTTGAAGATGCCTCAACAACAGAGGAAGAAATAGATCCTAAAGAAGAATTTGAATTGAATGGGTTATGGGACTTTATTCTTCCCATCGAAGAAGAAAGAGAGGTGATTCCCGCATCTACAAGTAGAAAAACATCTATTAACTCAACTGTACCAGTAAAAAAACTGAAAGTGCCTCCCACAAAGGAGAAAATAGTGGATAAAAATTCTAAAATTGTTCAAACTGATCCTATTCCCCTAGATACTTCTAAAACTTTGATAGTTTTAGATAGAGTGGAACGGAATATAGTTGAAGACATGAAAAATACTAAAGCAAACATTTCATTATATGAAATGACAAAACTGAAACAACAACAGAAAAACTTACTAACAGAACTGACGGCAGTTCTTGTAGATCCCATACCACCGCCAGTTATACCCGAAGCTAAAAAAAAATATGGGAAAACCCCATGTCACCTTCAAACAAGGTTAAACCAAATGATCTTGTGTTGATTTGAGATAGACCTAAGTCTCACATTCCTCCTTTCCTTTTGACTTATGAAATTCTTAATAAAAATGTTCATAATTGTCTCATTGATTTGGGAGCTTCTTTGAATATCATGGGAATATCTGTGTGCGCCAGACTTAACATTATCCCTTCAAAGTATCTTGTGCATGTAGTCCAATTGGATAGGATGATATTTCAGGTTGTTGGAGAAATGTTATCAATATCAATTAGATTATCATCCAACCCAAACGTGCTGCAAGTGATTGAGGACTTAGTGGCAGACATCCCTGAATTTTATTGTTTAATTTTAAGCAGTGATTGCTCTGAGGAACTACATGGATATTTCACAACTGATTGGTCACACATGTGGTTACCATACAAAGGTAAACCAAATCAAATTAGATTTTATCGTGAAAAATTCATGAAACATAGAGTCACTGAATTAGAAGGACCAAATGAGCCTGTCATTTTTACTAATAATATTACTGGAAATTATTTTGTTGAATCATTTCCTGGCTCTTTCAAGGCGCAAATCTCACCTTTCACAGAAAATATTGTTACTTCTCAAGCTGAAAATTTTTCTCAGTCAGACACTTCTAAATGTATTAATTTTAGTAAGAAAACTTTAGATCATTCTTTATTCTGGACTCTATACTTTGAAAGTTCAAAATCAAATGATGGTTCAAGAGCAAGTTGCATTTTAATCAATCCGCAAGGAGAGAAAACAATGTTAGCTTGCAGACTTGAATTTCTATGAACCAACAATACTACCGAATATGAAGCATTGATTCAAGGCATGTACAAAGCCATTAGATTAAACGTTAAATATTTGCAGGTAAATGGGGACTCTGAAATAATTGTTAAGTAAGTCAGGAACACAATCCATTATATTTCTAGACACCTGAAACGTTATCAAGAATTAGCTCTGAACCTCACTTCTCATTTCACTACATTTAATATTTCGACAATCCCTAGGTTACAAAACACAAGTGTTGATTTACTTGCTAATGTAGCATCTAAATTGATATTGTCAGAAGAATTTAGTCCAGATAGATTTTCGATTGAATTGATTTTTAGGCCTTCCATTCCAGATAACATAACAAATTTGAGAGTGTTTAATGATGATACAGATATAATTGAATTTATTTCGTCAAATGGATCTTATGAAGGTCAAATCATAGATGAACATGAACATGACCTACAAATTTAAAATAAACAGGATGAAAATCCAATTCCCAAAACTATGGTTAAGATGGAATATCTCTATGATTTAAAATATAGGTTTAAGAAGACTACCAATTCAAAAACATAGAGTGCTACTCTAAGATTTGAGTTGATTAATCTTGGTACACCTGATAAGCCTCAAAACATAAACCTAGGTTTGGGCTTGACACCCAATGAAAGGATGTTATTCATTAAATTGCTAAGAAAATATAAAAGTGTCTTTGCCTGGGATTATTCAGATCTCAAAACATATGATACTTCTATAATGTAGCATACTATACCCATAATTTCAAATGACAAACTTATCCAATAGAAGCTTAGGAAGATCCACCCAAACTTAGAAAGTCAAATTATGTTTGAACTCAATAAAATTCTCAAAGCCAAAATAATTTTCCCTATTAGGCATTCAAAATGGGTGTCAAACATGGTTCCTTTCAGAAAAAAGAATGGAGACATTAGGATTTGCATAAATTTTAGAAATTTGAATAAAGCTTGCCAAAAAGATAATTTTCCTTTGCCTACAATGGAGCAGATTCTACAATTAGTTGCAGGTTATGAATTGATGTCTTTTCTTGATGGATTTTTAGGTTACAATCAGAATATGGTTCATCCAGATGATAGATTAAAGACTACATTTAGAATCGAGTGGGGAACATATGCATATCAATAGATGTCATTCGGATTGATTAATGTTGGTGCTACATTTCAACATGTTATGGACATAGAGGAATAATCAATAATTTAGTTGTAATATATTTAGATGACATAACCTTCTATTCTAAAATTCGAAACAACCATATCGGTCACCTAAAACAAATCTTTTAGAGATGTGAGAGATTCAACATTTTTTTGAATCCTAAAAAATCTTATTTTGCCTTGGCAGAAGGTAAATTATTAGGATTTGTGGTATCTAAGAAAGGATCTATATTGATCCCAATAGGATTCATGAAATTGGAAACATTCCCCTGCCACATAACAAAAAAATGATGCAATAATTTTTAGGAAAATGTAATTTTATAAAAATATTTATTCCTGATTTTTCTCAGATTGTCTTACCCCTACCGTCAATGATTCAAAAAAATGCAACTTTTAAATGAGCAAAGGGGAGAAACATTCTTTTGATTTGATAAAGAAAGCCATCATTGAGGCTCCTTCCTTAACAACCCCCAATTTCCTAAAACCATTTGTATTATACACATTCTCTTCTGATACCTCTTACGCAGTAGTTTCGTCAAAACGTTGAAGCATCTATTTCATTCTTTAGTTATAACTTACAAGGCACTGAGCTAAATTATCCTTTCCTCCTAAAAACATATACTAAGATAATAGTTCCCTACCCCACTGTAAGGCAATGATTAATCCAACGAGAAGTAGGAGATAAGAGAGAAAATTGAGTTACTACACTTTAGGAATATGATGTAGAAATACATCTTGCTAAAATTATTAGAGGTCAAGGTTTTTGTAGAATGCTAACGGGAGCCTCTCATTTACCAACAAAGGACAATCAGTCTTCTGAAGTGAAATTATCTGAGGTAAGCCTCAACGATTCTGAATCACAATAAGCTGATCTAAATTTTTTCTTGAAAAATGGACATGCTCCATTATATCTTAATTATATAGCTAAGCATGCTCTGAGGCTTAAATCAAATCAGTATCAATTAATTGATAATGTGTTATTTAGAAAAAACTATGATGTTGTATTACTGAGATGTTTAGAGAAACCTGAAGCTGAAAAGGTAATGCATGAATTACATGACGGGGCAGCTGGAGGTCATTTCAGAGGAAATACCACAACACATAAAATTATGCATGTCAGGTACTCTTGGACAACCCTTTTTAAATATGCACATGAATATGCGAGAAAATGCAATGTCAAACCACTATAGGATGAGAAAGGAAAGTAGCACTCCCATTGCATCCAGTAAATATACAGCAACCATTTGAACAATGGGGGTTAGATATTACTGGTGAAATAACTCCAACCTCCTCCAAATAGCATAAGTATATTCTAACCACAACTGATTATTTTAAAAAGTGGGTAGAAGTTATCCCATTAAAGGTAGTTAACACCCATAACATTAGGGATTTCATTGATCAATTTATAATTACTAGGTTTGGTCTCCCATCAAATTTAATGTTTGATAATGCATCTTACCTTTTCAGAAATGTGATGGTAGAATTTACTTTGAAAAAAAGGTTTTAAACTAAAATACTCAGCTAACTATTACCCGCAAGGTAACATATTAGCTGAATCTACAAATAAGAACCTGATTAGAATTATCAAATGGACTATAGAGAAAAATCATAAGAACTGGCATAAAGCAGTAATATTTGCTCTTTGGGAAAATAGAATCACTTAGAAGGCCTCAAGAGGTACTTCTCGATTTGTTTGGTTTATGGGAAAGAGGCATTTTTACCCACAAACATAACAATACCATCTCTTGCTTTAGTTTATTTCATGGATGAAAACCCTTACTCTTCTCTTCAACTTAGACATGGTCAAATCCTTAAATTAGAAGAACAGAGGGAGAAAGCTAAAGAAATACATACTCATCATCAACAGATAGTTAAAGCTTCATTTCATATAACATCCACCAGCATAAGAAATTTTGAAATTGGAGATTTTGTTTTGAAAACGGATAAGGAACATGAGGAAAAAGGTAAACATACCAAATTCTAAAGATTGTGGCTTGGTCCATTTCAAATAATAGGGAAATTAGGCCCATCCACCTTTTTGTTACCATATTTGTCAAGTAGAAAAGACCCTTTACCTATCAATGAGAAAATTCTTAAAAAATACCTTTCTTAGAAGTTAAATGTTAGTTTTAAAATTTTAAGTTTTAGGAATATAAATATTGAATAGTATCTCTTTTGGTTGTTCAAAATTTTAAATTTATGATAATTTACTTGATTTTTCTCGCTTCTATAAATAAGAAGAGGAAAAGGATAATTATAAGTATGATATTTAAACAAACCTTATTTGTTTGGGAAAAATTTGAATTTACTAAAGGCATTTAGTTTCTGAAAAGACTTTTGATTTTATAAAGTATAAATGATTTTGTAGCAGTCAAGAAAAGAACCAATAACTTAGCAAGGATTCTCTACAAAAAGGTATTTACCAACTCTATAATTATCATCCATAACTCTTAAATGAGCCAACGATTCACCCCATCTCATAAAATTTTGTTTTTCACAATGTAATTAAAAATATTCAACAAACTTAAAAGATAATAAGTCTCATCATGAGCTTGTTTATCATGATCACAAGAAAATAATTCAGACTGATATTACCAAGAATGCATAGCATAACAAGGTAATAGCTCTTGATTAAAAAAATCAAAATAGAAGGGGCCTCATCACAAGCCAACTTGTTTAGTTTAAATTACAACCAGTGAATGACATTGATACCATCACGTCACCAAGCCTGGACAATGGCTTTTAAGGATATTTAAAGTAAAAATGTACCATAAAAAAGAGACAAGTTGCAAGTAAAAGGGAGTTGAATAAAATTTGGATTAAATTTTGAAATTAGGAATCAATTTCAGATGGGACTATGAACCATTGTTGGTTAAAAGATAACCTTGTCGAATCTATGAACGCCTACTGGTAGCAAAGGCTCTATCTATGATAAATGATTAAAAATCTATAAAGCTAATTTTAGAGAATACCTACTTTATGTTTATAAATCTAAGTATTGACTAATACAAAATTTGTGTTTTATCACCTAAAGGGTAGAGTAAGAAAAGAAGTGAGATAGGTGAATACTTTATATTCCATAGAAGCATTGTTTAATTTATGAATTATACAATTCTTATTTTTTTTTAAGTTTTCTTGTTTTGAAAGTTTAAGAATTGTCAAAGAAACTAATGAGAGATAGCTGGTTTTCCCAGTGAATTGCCAATTGTTGTCTATGTAACAACCCCCCCCCCCCCCCCCCCCCCCACCCCATATTTATTATGTATATAACACAATAGGGACCCTTTTAAATTGAATTTTTCCCCTCTTTGTGAATAAAATGACAACTTTTAGAAAATTGTCACTTTTCAAAAACCCCTTTTTAACCTAAGTTAAAACATATTAAAGTCCTCATCACAAATCATAAATTGAATGATTCCTTAGTAGCAAGGTTAACCACATTCAAAAAGAACTAATATGCAACTTGCAATTGAACTTTGTATGTGACATCTCGATCACATATCACACATACGAGGATATTATGTCAGCAACTTAAATGTTACCTATCAAAACCCCGATATTGCGATCTTGCGATTTTGTGATATTGCATATCGCAAATTGCAAGACCCAATAAACAAAGTTTCATTCGTGCTATAGCTTAAGTATCCAACATGATAGATTTTATAGATGTTTAATTAGGTTTTTATGCTAGACACGAGTTAGGTTAGAATGATTTAATATGGTTATCATCCCTATGCATCTTATCATGGTGTTCGTTATGGTTGATTAATGTTGAACTCACTCCCGGATCTTTCCTTTCAAATTGCAGTTATTTCATCAAAGCTTTTTTTGATGCAATAATTAATTTTTATTGGTTTTAATAGGAACTCCACTTAAGCGATGTCCATTCGAAAGGTGATGCAGAAGCATACCAAGCAGTCTATCACAGAAACTGAAAACACAAAGATGTCGTCCATCTTTACAGATAGAGTATGTGTTGCAGATGGAGGTGCCACTACATGGTAGAATATCTGTACTACGGTTCAGAATGAAAACCCTGAAGTAACAGATGTTCGACCAATAGCTGGCAGAGCAGAACTGCTAGGAGTGCAGTTCAGAGATGTTGCACGCTCTTTCCTACATTGAATAGCAGCAAGGAATAAACTATTTCCATACACATATATGATAATATGGGTAGTAGAGAATATAGAAGTCGAAGACATACTTATCAAGACAACAAAAAATATAGTCTTGGGTTATTTTAGAGCCGAAGATTTACAAAAAATGTACAAGCTACCTGATGCCCAAGACATCTACAACAAACAATTTGTTGCAAAGTTTGTAAACGAAAATGAAGATCTGTTTCAGATGATACAAGAACGGAGGAGAAGAGACAATAAATTCAAACAAGATAAAGCCAGTATGTACCCCATTGCTTCCTTGGCCAATCGTTATAATGTTGTAGCCTCTATGCTATGCATATTGTATGGCCTCCATGATAATTCTAAAGTCTCGATCAATTGAGTTCCGTTATTTGAGGCTTCTGTTAATTCTCACACTATGAATTGGGCAACCATTCTGTTTGAGAATTTCACCAAAGCGACTACTGAATATCACCAAACCAGGGCTGCCTCCTTTGGAGCAGTTCCCCAATTCTTCGTGTTTGCATATATCTTCAATGCCATTTGTTTCTACACTCATTTTCCAACCATGGGTTAGAAATGGACTAGCAATGATCATACTCCTATCTTCCTAAGTTATAAGCAAATGTGGGAACAAGATTATATTCCACATTTTCACCAATTATTCTAGGGAGTTGCTCTTCCCTTACATCAGTTAGTTCTCAACAGAAGATGTCCAAGATTGACAAAAGAAGCTATCACAGATCTCCAAGTAATCAGAAGGTATTTTCTTGAAGAGTCCTTCTCTTATATCAGGATATTTGGTAGCCAATCTTTCCCACATGTCCTTCCTATTTATGTATCAGAGAAATTATTGGCAAGAGAAGTAGCATACCAAACATTGGGAAATGGCCTCACAAAAACATTGAGGGAAATGAAGAAATCCCTATGGCCAAATTTTCCCTTTTAGTGTGGGTCATTTACCCTTCTTAATTATGGTGATGCATATAAAGAGTATTAGAATATGCAGTTACTAAAGCTCCTCATCCTACTGGAAGGGCCTTTTCATCCACATCAAATAGCAAACAAATTCACCCTTTCAATTAAGATGAGACATATAACTCATCCAATTGATGAGTTCAAAGATTTACTGGAATCTGCTGAGGATTTTGAGCAGATTATAAATGTAGCCAAGAGAAAGTTTGACCTAGACAAATTCAGAAGATTTTGGGAGTTTAGAGGATAGAGGTTAGAATACCTCCCAAAATAATTTTGGATTATTGATCATGTAATTGAAACTAAGTCTCAGAAGCAGAATAATCTAGGCACATCACAGGAGCAGGAAGCATAAACAAATGAATTAGAAAAGATTTCGGATCCATTGAATGACAAACTATAGGATACTCCTAAGGTATCATCAACACAAGAAACCACAGGATTTCAAACCCCGTCATGGCAAATAGCAATAGTGACCATTGAAGGTCCAAAATCGAGTTTCCATGAAACAAAGGTAATCCCTGCAGATCCAACTACTCAAATTGTCTTGAATGTAACAAATATCCCTCCTTTAGACATCTTTTACAACCCTCTTCATAAAGTTGTTGTAAAAAGATAGAGAAAGAGGAGGAGAACCGAAACTCCTTTAGAACATGAATTTATGGATGTCCTATGGAAGGAAACAAAAATAAATCAGATTGAACATTTGACTGAGCTATCTCAATTTGTCAGAGCCTATGCTACAACAACAATAAAAAAAGCAACAGAAGTCTCATTTTTGATTAAAGAAAAGGATGACTAGATCGCATTATTATTGTGACAGTTAGATGAAGAAAGAGCCAATATGAACCGTCAAGCAGAGGAGTTGTTGTATAATCTACAACAGGATATGGAAGTACTAAAAATAAGTCATGAAAATGAGTTATCTGCTAAAAAAAAACAAATCGAGGAGCTAAAAAATGACCTAGCAAAGTATAGAGATATTCCTACTGCAGAGGAATTCATTAATGACGCTTTGACACTGAATAATTTACTGAAAAAGAAAAAGTAGCTCTTCCTCCAACAGATATCAAATATCATTCCACCTCTTAATACTAGTGAACAATTAACAAGCGTCATTATTGATCAAGGAATTGAGTTCGATGAACTCAATTCTAAGATCTCTGATTATATTGAATGGCAGGATACAGATGAAGGGATGAGTAGTTTTATTTTTGGAAAGTTGGATACTAGAAATGAGGAAGGTTGTTTGAAACCTACCCATGGATATTTTGTATAAGTTATTTTTTGTTAATTAAGAATAGTATTTAAACCCTTCCCATGCATTTAGAGAAGGGTCCGGGATTTTATTAAGAACATTTACAAAGAATGTGCTATCATAAGTTTGTAGATGCCTTAATAGAATCATGGAACATGGTCTTTTCCATCAAATATCTTTTTGTTGATCACTCTTGATGCACTACTGTATTCTTTGGGATACTTGTTTGGTAGAAGATTGATTACGGCCTATTGTCACTAGTCAAATGAGCAGAATGGTACACATCGAGTACTATTATCATGTTTTCTAAATCTTTGTTCTAGTATTAGTGATAAGTTTATATTTCATGAATTACATATGAAATTTTTCATCTCTGTTTGAAGTATCAGTTTCACTATTGTACGATATCAAAATAGGGAACGTTCTATGTTATATATGATCACTAGAATATGAGATATGTTTTTCACAATTCTTTTGATTAACTATTTTCTCAAGGGAATCGTCTTATAATATATTAAATCTACATAGTCTATGATTGGTCTATATCATCATAGGTTACATAGACATCTTTTTATATCGCATAAAACCAACAATAACCCAGGTTAGATTAAAATAGATTTAATTCAAAGTTTTGCATCTAAGAATAAAGTTGTGTTAATTTCTAGTTATTCTTTTGTAAACCATTAGAAAAATACCACAAATCATATAAACCCAAAACATTGGGAAACTGGTCCCATCATATCCAATCGGAGCCACTATCCCAAACAAAAAATGAGTTGCTCTAAGGTTTGGACTGGGTGGTTATCCCCATTGTTGTTGCGATAGATTTCTGGGGCCTCAATAGTGTATTGTATCCTAAATTCTGTAATTTTTCTCTCTTAACATCATACATGAACCTCTCTATTAGATCCTCAAGGCTCTCATATTCTTTGTTAGTCATTATAAATATTCCTTCTTTAAGATCATGATATTTATATTTTTATAGAAATATCTTATAAATATCATTTCATGATCTTATTGAATTAGTCCCTAAACTCATGAACCATTTAAGAGCTCTATCCTTCAATGTTGCTAGAAAAAATCTCAAATTTTGAGAGTTTAGTAAGTAACCATAAGATCTACAAAGGATTTCAAATTCAAAGAGAAAGGCTTCCAGATCCTATGACCTAATACCATGGAAGATGGGAAGAAAAGATCGAGGGATGTTCTTCATACAAACACTGACATCAATATCTTGAATGCGAAATACAAGAGGATATTCTTCGTTGTTTTGATCCCCATCCATTTCTTCTATCTTCTTTTCCACCTCTTATTCTTCTTCTTGTAAATGTGGATGGTGAGGTGGTTCTTACTGCACCACGTGATCAAATGAGGGGCATTGGTGTCATCGAAGTATTTTTAATAATGCTAATGCAATGCAATTTTTTATTTTTGAAATGGAATATTCCTAATTAATTTTATTTTTTTGTGGAAAGTAAAATAAATGGATCAACTATTGTAGAAACAATACATACTTTGACACCTCACTGACAATAGTGGCAAAACATGAAGATCCCTCATCTTGCAACAAGAATGTTGCAATTCCTAAGGCTACCAACTTAATTATCAACCTAGGGCTTTTACAAACTTAAGAGGTTTTGGCATTGTATGTGAAACATGCCATGTGTCATTCTTTCATCGATTTAATGAAGTGAATGTCATAAAATCTAACCTAAACTAGTTGCAGAAATAAATCATGCTACTCTAGTTGAAAACAAACAAAAATCATTTATTCTACCTGAAAAATGGAAATCATCAATCTAATTACAAATTTATTTGAAATAACAAAATTAATATACAAGACATAACTAGGAAATTCAAAAACTAATTCTACTTCACTTTCATTGAACAATCTCAAATGTGAAAATTGCTTCCTATTTCTATTCGTTGTTTTATGCTTTCAGTGGAGGAAGGAGGGATCTAGAGTGGTCATTAAGTATCCCTAATCATGGATTTATTTCATAGAGGTCAATATTATCTAGAATACGTCAAAATTGCAGTGGGGATCAAAACTGGTGAAGAAAAGTGATGCTACAGCATTGCTACAGGTGATTGCTACAAGAGGCCTGTAATGCTATATTAGTGCAAATATTTCTAAATGCCCTAGAAAATAAAAATAAAATGGGATGTGATTTTTTTTTACTAAGGAGGATGTCTTGGGTCTCCATTCCATGTGGAATCACTCCAAAATAACCCTATTAACATGTGTTAAAAATAGGAGAAAATTATTGTTCTAAAAACTCGAAATTCAAGAACTAATGAGCTAGTTAACCTATCAAATGCCTAACCTAATCAAGTGAAAATTTAATGGGGTGATTTTTTTTATTAACATGAATACTTTTATGAACTAATACAAGTGGAATAAAATAAAATGAATCTCATTGACATGTTCTAGAAAATAGCACAAAATTACTACTATTTTTCCACAAGGGTCTTCCGGAAATTCTAGATTTGCGAGCTAGTGAACCAATCCAAGTAGCTCAATGATGAATATGAATTTTGAAAGTTGTTATAAGAATACATCATGCTTGTTTCTCTATGAATATCTTTAAAAACAACTCACTCCAAGCATTTAATCCAATACTACAATAAAAGAAGCATCAATACTAAATGCAAAAATAGGAAAAACAAGAATAAGATATACATGTGAATAATAAGTGAAAAAAAGAAAAGAAAATTATACAAAATGGATATGAGGTTCCTAGTATGGCCAAGAACAGGGATGCTGACAATCCTATAAAGTATATGAATCTTTAAAATATAAAAATGGAACCAAAATTCATTATTTGAATCAATCCAAGTACATCCTTGCTAGAAATGAAAGTGGAGCTAGAAAAATACAAGTTTTCCCCATAGTAAGACTAACAAGTACATGCCACTAGAGGAAAATTTGAATTGGTACTTATAAAAACTGATTACGAAGCATTCGCCTTGAAGGTATGAAGATTTTCCCTCCAAAATCCCTCCATCAGGTGATTTGGTTCCCAACACTAGGAATTTGCATTGAATGAGAAGGAACACATTCCTAGATTTCTTAATCAATGGAGCTCCAAAAATTTTCAGTGATTTCATGATAGTTTGTTCATTTATTATCCAATGTTTATCCTCCTATAGTAGGGATCAAGTCCCTATATTATCTCATCCTCTAAATCTTCATAATTTGCCCAATATTCTCACAATATTCTACAAAAATAAATAATATCAAGCACAAATATGCAATTATCTCTAAAACTTCCTAATGAACATATTAAAGTTAAAAATATGTCACCTAATGAAAAAGAGTGTTTTAATTGGCTTAAGGATGGTCAAATGGGCCTTAATGTTTTGTTTAATTGGAGGCCCATCATCTAGCAAGAGCGAGCCTGCAGTAGGAGCAGCAAGTGAAGCATTAGATTCATAGTTTGAGTTATACTTCACCTTGATCACATGAATGGACACTAGTATGATGGAGAGTGTGTGGTACTTGGACTTAGGATACATTTTCTACATGATAGGTGGTAGAGAGTTTTTCAGTGACCTAGACGAGAAACAACTCCAGATGCATATTGAATTGGGGATGACGGAAGGTACAATGCTACCAAGATTGGTACAATAAACTTTAATATGAAGTTAGGATACACTCTTCACCTCAAATATGTCATTTTTGTACCTGGTGATGAGCATCAGTTTTGCAGCAAGAATGTTGCAACTCCTAGGGCTACCAACTTTACTTCATCAACCTAGGGTTTGTACAAACTTGGAGGTGACAATGCTATATACACAGTAGATGCAATGGTCTACTCTTGTCACTTTTCAACTGGGGTGATAGACCACTAGGTTTTCTCAAATCAGTCTTCTATTGACTAAAAGGATTTTGACTACAAAATGGAAATTAGAAAATTATCCTTAATGGAAAAAGGGAATGTTTCCTACTCTAGGAAATGAAGGACTAAATTGGAAGGTGCTATAAGGTGACATAAAATCATCTAGCTAAAGATCTACGCATTTTTCTTGAAAAATAAACGTAGCTTAACCTTGTTTATAAAATTTAATGATCTAGACTAACTGAGCATGGAATCTGATATAAGAATTATTATTACTACTACATGCATGTGCTAATTTAGAAATTATTGCAGAAAAAGGTCCGTTTTCATGTCTAGCTTTATGAATGCAAATGCTAATTTTCACTTGTTCTTTGGCAAGGGAGACACGTATGGAGGAAAAGGTATGTGCTAGCTTCAAGGGTATGGAAGCCAAGTGGAGGCCTAACCTAATCTTATGTGACCATTTCTTCTCAATTCGAGCTTAAAACAGGTTGTTACAAGGTTTCATGTTGTACTATAGGATGTCCTAGTTCTACTACAGGATGCCATGTTTTACTACAGGAGATAGGCCAAAAGCTTACAAAATAGTAGGAAAGGTAGAATGATGTGTGGGAAATGTGTATTATGGTGAAATAAGTCATGGAGGAGGTGCAAACTATCCAAGGCTCATTCAAATGCTTTGAGATGGTTTGATTAGCTCAATGGAAATGACCACTGAGCTTACAAAAAAAGAATTCATATTTAGGGTTTGGTGGACCTTGGCATCATAGGTGGATAGGACATGGATGAGATGAATGACATAATATATCCTTGAAAATTAGAATATCGTGCAACAACATACACTCTTTTCTTCATTTATGCACAAATTCATCTATACATGGAGAATATGAGTTGAATGAAGGAAAACAAAGTTATTAATAGATGATGGCTAAGTTTATGAATGGAAGTGCTTCTAAACCATAATGAACTCAAGAGATAAAAATGACAATTGCAAATACTTCTAATAAATTCAAAGACAATGATCTAATATACAAGAAACCCTAGACTATGAAGTAATCAAACAAGAAATATGTTTTTGGGTTGTGTGAATGGAACCCTCAAATCATGATCCCATAAGGGAGATAAGGTGAAAGCCACTATCACAAGATTTTATGAAGTTTTTACTATCACTATGATACCACAAATATATCTATCCACAAATGGAATAAAACTAATTAATCCTCCAAACACTTGTAGATTAAAAAAACAAAAATCACTTTAGTAGCTAACTATGAATATAATCTAAGCACAAATGTACAAAAAGAGGAACCTCTACTGCTAGGGTTGGGCCCTAACCTAAGAGCTCTAGCCCTCTGAGTCAAATTAGTCTTGGATCAAGGGAATGCTTCTCATTTTCATTAAAATATCAAAAATACATAATAATCACCATTCACAATGTCTTAGCTAGAAAATGCCTCTTGGCTACAATAAGAAAAGTTTTGAATCCTAATGAGGCTCTAGGCCTTATCATTTATACAATTGAATCTACCAACAAATTCCTTAAATTTATGAAGGCTTGGCTCCCAACTGAAGATAAACTTGTCTTCAACTATCACTGGCTTGGCTGCCAATGGCTACAATAGCTTGGCTACTTGTAACTCTAAGCTGATGAGATCTAGTGGAGGGATCTTTGAGTGAGTGAGGAGTTAAGAAGGAGGGAGATCTAATCTCCTAAAATCCCTCTTTCTTGTCTACTTCAAGATCCAACACTTTAATTAGACAAAACTACTCTAAAGCTTACAATTAATGCACATTAGACCATAAGACATGACATCTCATCTTTACCCTTCTCATTAAGAAAAATAGAACAAAACATGTAAAGAAATTTGAGAAAAGTTGGTTTTAATAAGCTGGAGAGTGGCATTAAGGTCCATATAATTTACCCATTGATGAGCCTCATCATCACCCTCATACTGAAAGTGTTTCTCATCCTCTAAGCAACTCAATCTATGTTCATGTCTTTAATTGCTTTGATGGCTTCTCTGACATTCCAGGCTTTTGTTGTTGTATCCTCCTCATATGGATAAGATCCTACATGCTTCTGTAATTCCTCCCACTGCTTTCTTTGTTCTTCTTCCTTTCTTCCTTCTAACATACCCGAGGGAAATGGTGGACTGAGTTTTAATATAATCCAATTGATTTTGAGTCTCTGCAGTGCCTTCTTATGCAGTGGGGTCCTCTCTAGTGCATCCCTCATTATTTCAGGGGAATGATACTCCCTAATATTTGGGTTGTAAGGTAAGTTGCCCCATCTCCTTTGGCATTCTTGTTGGCTTTCATCTACTAGAAATCTCAAAGTCTCCTCAAAATGAGTGTCTGCTTGCTCTTGTGTAGCTAAGTATCTTGGTGCAAGCTGAGGATCATTGGTGATGAGGTTGTGGGTGCTAATGAAAAATTATGGAATTAATATGTTTTTATTGAATGTAAAGGGGTTTTGTTTCTTCTTTTACAACACTCTCTTTACTTCCTTAGCCCTGACCACCTCATGATTTATCCATAATGCTAAGCCCATCAGTTATAAGTCCCCCAATTCTAGATTGGGGTCCCAGACTTTGAAGTCTATTAAGGCCAAGTTATGTAAGTAGAATTAAGATATCTTGGTTCTATCCTCCAAGGTGCTTGTGTCACAGAGCTCAATGAACTTCCTAATTCTATGAAATGCATAGTCCCTTGTTATGCTAGGGTTTTTATCTGAAACTGCAACCATTGTTCTTTTAAGTAAAAGGTATATGATTTTATTGGAATCTTGCACTAGAGTGCCTCCATAGATAGAATTTCCATAGTGGATAATTAAATCTATTTTTCCCTGTGCTTTCCTCCAAATCCATGTGTTCTCTACCTCTACTTGAGATTTCATCATTCTTTCCCTGTCCCTTATCTCACTCAACTCTCTTCCCATCTCTATCAGCTTCTCTTCCATATGGCCCACATCCTCTACACTTTTGGATTTAGCAATCTATATCTAGCAATGTGTCCCTTACCTCTCCTTCTCAAGTTCGAAGAATAGAGGGATGGAAATTTTTTGTGGTATTACTCTGCCTTGTTGGGTGTGAAGCTTGATTATCTTCTGTATTCAAACGTTTCAGCCAGAAGTATACCGTAAGAAGATTATACACCCCTCCACGCGGGGGGTGGGGGGGAATTTGTCTCCCCCACCGGGGTCCGGGGGCCAGCGGTCACCTGGTGGGGGTTCGGGGGCAACGTCCCCAAAGCTAAAAATAGATGTAAAACTGCCTTGTAAAAGTATAGTAATTTCTAGTAAATCTGAGCCATTCATTAGGCGGATGATCTTACGGTAGAAGTTGTGGTTTTTTTCCCTAGAAGAAATCCCCTCACTATATATGAGGGAATTTTATTGCATCTAGATATATTTGTATTCTGAGTGAGGAAGAGAGAGGAGATTGAGAACAAAAAGGGTGTTATAGTGGATCTGATGTAGGTTGTATTTCTTCAGTTTGCTAGATAATATAATAAAATATGGACTGGCTACTTCTCCGTGCATGTAGCCCAAAATGGGTAAACCATGTATATCTTTGTCTCTCTTGTTTTATGTTTTTTTTGTGTTTATATTTCTCAAATATTTTATGTGTTCTATTTCTCTGTAATATATACTTTTCTAACATGCCTCCCTCAATTAAATTCTAATAAGAGATGAGATTGGGTTGTGGGATAGGTTTTTGTTTCTCTTGGGATTCTCCTTTTACTGTCTTTGGAGTATCTGTCTCCACCTATGCTTGTGTTGCTACTTCCTTTCCTTTCCTTTGTGCCTAATGTCCTTCGTGCTCCTCTTTCTGTGTTTCCTATAGTTTTGGCAGACTTTCCTATTGGACTATCTATGTTTTCTGTAGGAGACTTTTCCCTTTTTGAAAGGGTGTCAAATGTTCTTTAATTTTCCTTGCTGAGGTTGACCTGGTGACAAGTCTGCTAACATAGGTGATTTGTGGCCTTAGGAAAGACTGTTTTGATGTGCCCTCTTCACCTCTCATTCCTAGGGAGACTACGTTTTCTTGTCCCCTTGGTGAGTCTTTAATGATTATAGTAGTATTTGTAGGTATTTGAGGTCTCCCTTGTTTTATCTTGGTGCTCCTCCTTGTTTTGAAGTATATGGGAGTCTACCTCTGCCTCTTTCCTATTGATTCTATGAGTGTACTTAGATAAGTCTAGGAAGGAATTTAATCCTTCTCTATGGGTTGAGGAGACATTCTTGGGGATTCCTCCCCTTCCTTGTTTTGTATTTCAGGACTTTATTCATCCTTTTTTTCTTCTCCCCTACTATCCTTCTCTTCCTTTGTTTCATTTATCTCTGCTTCCTCTTCTTCCTCTTGCTTATCCTCTTCTTCTCCATGTTCCTCTTCTTCAGGCGCTTCTACATCTTCTTTAGGCTCTTCTTACTCTTCTTATTATGGTTCTTCTTCCTCTTCTTCCTCTTATTCAACTATCACTGGCTTGGCTACCAATGAACTCAATATTTTCCCTGCTTATAACTCCAAGATGATGAAATCTGGTGGAGGAATATTCGAGTGAGGAGTAATCCATCTTTCTTGTCTACTTTGAGATCCTTCACTTTAAATAGCGAAAAATGCTACGAAACTACAATTAATGCACATTAGACCAAAGACATGACATCTCATCTTTAGCCTTATCACTAAGCAAAATATAAGAAAACATGTAAAGAAATGGTAGAAAAGTTTATTTTAATAAGCTCGAGAGTGGCATTAAGGTCCATATAATTTACTCGTTGACAAGCCTCATAACCTGGCCTGAAGAAGAACCTCATCTTTGTACTAATTTTGGAATATTTTGGCTATGATGTGATCTTTAGTAAAGAGAAATTGTTTTTCAGACACATAGCTACAAGGAAGGTGAAGCAGATAGGCGTTCAAGTCAAGAACCTATATAAATTTGAGGTGAGAGAATGTGAAACCTTGAGGATGAAGGAAAATATTAGAGATGTGGTGGTTGAGAGGGACCAAGATAAACCTCCCGACATAGAGCCTTAGCCAATTAATAGGTGGAATGATCAATAAGATGTTGAGAATGAGGATTAGCCAGAGGCCTCTAGGAGAAGGATAGTTTGAGCCAAGTGGGAAGAAGGAGAAAATGCAACCATGTCTCCAGGAGTGAGGTGGGACTATTTAGATCCTTAGTCCAAGAGTTGTAGAAATTTGGGTAGGGTCAATTGAGGTTTTCCCCTCATGGATCATTACCTTGCTATAGGGGCCCAAAATATTCAATAGTAGGATGATCAATGTTAGTCAAATATTGAGGAGTGCAAAGAAATGTTGATAAGTGAGTAGGAGACTTAGTAGTAGAGTCAACAGCAACACAGTTTCCCAGTAGATAGTTGTACACATAATTGATTCATTATCTCTTATGGATGCTTCCAAGTTGCAGTTGTTGCAATAGAAACAACAACAATGAGAGGTAGTGTTACATTACATTTCATAGGTGCTGGATAAGGTTGGTTGATAATCCCTCCCTTGCTAAGAGGGAGTGTTGAGAAGCATAGCAAGAAAGGCTCAATTTGACTTACCCATGGTAAAATTGAGAAGATTCAAAACATCCACATCAACAAACAACTTGGAGGAAGTTAACTGAGTTGATATGGAGCTTGTCACTCGATTAGCTTAGTAAATTTGAGATAGTGGGCTTGGAGTTTAGTTTTAATATGTTGATTGCTAATTCATAGCAATAAAATTCAATTATTTCTAGTTGTACTTAGCTAAACTAGTTCTAACAGTTCGTATAACTAGTTGGAGGTTATTTGTGTAGTGGGACAACAATCTAACTCAAAGATCACCTAGTTAACTCATCATTCAACCAAAAATATCTCATGCATGAAAGGAATTTGAATTTCTCAACTATGGTGGAGATTCCATGGTAGTGTAACATCAGTTTTATACTAGTCTTGAGTGTACATGTGCTTCTTGCATTCAATGATCAATCGTTGGGAATTGCACAATAATTTTGGAAGAAATTCCTAAAGAATAGGGTCCAATTTCCTCAGTATTTGTGCAAGGAAATAGCAGACTGATGGAGGTACAAAGTGGAAAATTGTTTTCTAGAGGTCCTTGGTTATTAGAGAGAACAATTATTCTTTTGCACGTTTGTTTTAGTGTTTTCTTCTGAATGATGTACGAAGAGAACCCACTTAAGATTATGGATGAAAAACAATCTCAACAATATAAATGGCTGCTAAACATTGTAGATTTGCAACAACTGATAGAAGCAAAACCTACCAAAGTCCTGATCTATGCAACAATCATAGTTAAACAACAAAAAGAAAGAGTAATAACTCCAATTATCCAATCGAAACCAGCTATACAAAGAATAGTTTTATTATAAAACCTGTGAAGGGAACAAGAAAACGTTACTTGTCCCCCTCTATGGGATGGATTCTTGGCTATCCTAAAATGTCTTCATCTTGTGCATAATCTCTCTCCTTTATAATGTGTAAACCCAACAAAAACATGGTGTGCGACAATGAAAATAATCAGAGTTACAACAATGAGTGCAACAATGAAAATAATCAAAAGTGAATAATGAATGGAAAACCCTTCTATTTAAAACAAAATATTGAGTTATCCTCTAGTAATTGGCAATAATGAAATATTATTGATCCCATTCTCAGAATAACCACCTAGAATATTTTATTATATTTGTTTAGGAGTGAAAAAATATTTAAACTTTTATTTAGAAATAATAAATAAATAAATGATTTATTTATCATTTCAAGGATTTAGTTAAGGAAAAATAAACAAATAATGATTTATTTAATTATTATTAAGGTATTTAGTCAAATTTGACAAAGAATAATTATTAATTAGTGATTAATTAATTATTCTTAGAGAAAAATAAGATAATTAAGACTTATCTATTTATTTTTCATGATTGGGTCAAATATGACAAGGAATAATAATTGAACAATGGTTTAATTAATTATCCCTACAATAAAATCAAACAAATAGTTATTTATTTAATTATTCTTCATGGGTTTAACTATAAATTATTTAACAAAGGTAGTTCATTAGCAATTTCTCAGAGTGAAAGAAATTTTACTATGGTAAAATTGGCTTTACATGGTGTATTTTGATCCATATAGTAAATTAGGCAAGATGATCAATTTATTAGTGATAAAAAACTACCCCCAACGTACGAGTGCTAGGAAAAAAACATATGACCAAAGTAGGTTGTAAAGACACAATCACTAGACAACACAGGGGAGTCAAATAGACAGGGAGAGAGACCAACAAAGCTAAAGTGAAAGAGAATAGGGACAATGTTAGGTCCTATAATACTAGTGACTACCCAATTACTATTGTAGTCATATCCCTTATTAATATTGTTGTGCCCCTATTGTCCACATATTTTTATTATTGTGCCCCATATAATAACTCTATTGTTTTTTTTGTGGCTTTATATTATTATTGTTAGTTCGGCTGGGTTATATTGTGACTCCTTAGACTCCCATATATAGAAAGGAGGTTTTGTCATTTGAATCATCAAAGAATTGTTCGTTTTTGTAATGTAAAGGAGTTTTCCCCCTCGAATAGGCTAAATTATAAGGTGTTGATCTCTCTTTTCTATCTTTTTGTGACCTGGCTCCATAATATTTGGTATCAGAGCTTTGGATTCTAGGGTTTCATTGCTCCAAATAGGGCATCGTGCCATTTTCGCTATAAGCTTTCTTCTACAATGTTTCAAAAGAGAAAAAAAAACTCAAATGTGAGGAAATCCCACCGAACCTCGGTTCTAAATTTCAGATCTTTTTGAGCTATTTTTGCGGAGATATGATCTGAGGAAGTTGGTCTTTTTGTAGACTCCTGAATTACATTTCAAACAGGTGACCTGGGGAAAATCATCATAACTTTCTCTCTGAGCATCGGATTGAAATTCTGTAAGAAGGTACAGAAAGATGACGGACTGTAGTTTCTTGTATATATTTTCCAGTGCTCAAGGTTGAAACAATGACACATGGAACTTCATACAAGTTAGCTCTTCTGGAAAGGTCTATAATCAGGTCATCTTGGGAGATTTTACATAACTCTTTCTTGGGGAATCCAATTTGGATCAGAATGGTGGCATTGGAAAGAGGCAATAGAGGGCTACTATAGGTGGTAATTTTAGAACTAGATGATCTGAAATTACAGAAATAGATCAGATTCAATATCAAGCTCCTACAAAGTGAAAAAAGGTGTGTAGTTTTTTTAGATTTTTGCATAAACTTGGTTTCAAAAAATAGTTTGAAGGAATTCAAAGGGCATAGCAAAGCATTATTATCAGTAATTGATGGCCCGAGCAAAGAAAATGCAAACACCTAGTAAGCAACCTGAAAGCTCTAGCATAACTCATCAAGAAGAGGAAGAAATGGAACATGATATGTCAAAATTACGAGACCAAGTGCAACAAGTGTAACTTGCACAAAAAGTAACAGAATCTAAGATGAAATATGTAGAAGCTAAGATGGATGGTTTAATGAAAGGTGTAGAAGCTAAGATGGATTGTTTAAAGAAAGGCGTAGAAGCTAAGATGGATGGCATGGAAGCTAAGATGAATGGCATGGATGCTAAAATGGATGGCATGGATGATAAGATGGAAGAATTAAAGATAAATATGAATAAGCTGCTACAAGAAATGGTCACTAATGGCGAAAGGCTAGTAAAGGAAAGTCATGACGAGAACAAAAGAAATGTTAATCATGATTCCATAGACTCTAATGTTGGATTGAAGACCCACCATATTCCAAAAATCGATGTGAGGATGTTTCCTGGAAAAGATCCCGCAACATGGATATTATAGATGGAACAATGTTTATATCTAAATAATGTGCAAAACACACAAAAGGTACGTATTGCAACTTTATATTTGGAACCAAATCAGTTTGTATGGTATCAATGGCTTTGCTCTCATAAACAAATTATCACTTGGGAAATTTTTATGGAAGAATTGACAGCACATTATGACGATATAAAAAGAAACACTATTTTTAGCCAATTGATAAGTCTAAAAAAAAGGTTCAATAATGGAACACATTGAAGAGTTCCAAAAATTGAACATAAGGGTAAAAAAATATTCCAGAGGAGCATAGGATTGATGTGTTCATATGGACTTTAAAGGATAATATCTGACATGATGTTCACCTTTGGGAACCTAATTGATTAGAGAAGGAATTTAGGTTAGCAAGTAAAATGGAAAGAAAAATTATGGCAACCAGGAAGCATACCAATCACAACTATAAAGATGGAAGTGTTGTTACCCCTAGCCTTCCACAACATGTAAGGTTGACACCACAACAATTGGAACAAAAAAGAGCAAAAAGGCTTTGTTAGAGTTGTGATATAAAATACACTAAAGGTCATAAGTTTGCTGAGAAGAAATTATTCTACATAGATTGTGAAGAGGAAGAAGAAAAGGAGCAAGAAAGTTAAAAGGAAGAGGATGTACTCCAGGAACAAAACCTAGATAAAGAAGAAATGAATTCGATCATATCTTGTAATGCATTCAATGGAATTACCACTCCTCAAACCATCAAGATAGAAGAACAAATCAAGAAGAAAAAGGTAATAGTGTTGATTGATTCAGGAAGTACCCATAATTTTATTCATTGTAAGGTAGCAAAAGAATTGAATTTCTTCCTATATCTAGCGCTAGATTGTCAAGTGATGGTTGCAAATGGAGGAACGATAAATTGCTCTCGAAAGTGCCATAATATCAAGCTATCCATGGGAGAATATGTATTGACTAGCCTAATGCTTTCCATTCTAATGGGAGGTGTTGATGTTATACTACGAGTCTAATGGCTACAATCCTTGGGTATAATAGCTTTTAATTTTCAAGAACTTTTCATGAAATTTTCTGCAGAAGGACAAGAAGTTGAATTAAGGGGTATTGTAGGGTAACCAAAAAATATTATCAGCTCTAACGGTATGAAAAAGCTTTTGAAAAAGGAACAAGGAGGTGTAATTGCTCAATTATGTTCCCTATATGTTTCCACATGAGAATCATCTAGTTCTCTAGATCTCCAAAAAGCTTTGGATAATCATTCCAAGGTATTTGAGACTCCCAATGGTCTCCCACCTATTCGTGATCATGATCATGCTATTCATCTGATTCCAGGAAGTGTTCCTCCAAACATCAGGCCGTACAGATATCCTTATGCCCAAGGGAGTGAAATTGAATGTATGGTTGCAAAAATGCTAGAGGCTAGTATAATTCAACCTAGTCAAACTTCTTTCTCTACTCTAGTAGTATTGGTGCACAAGAAGGATGGATCATGGTGCATGTGTCTGAATTATAGGGAGCTCAACAAACTCACTATTAAAGATAAGTTCCCATTCCTGTCATTGATGAATTACTAGATGAATTGCATGGATCAATTTACTTCACCAAGTTGGATCTTCATTCAGGATATCATCAAATCAGAATGAAGACTGCAGACATTCCAAAAACAACATTTAGAACTCATGAGGGTCATTATGAATTTTTTTTCATGCCTTTGGCCTTACCAATGCAACTTCTACATTTCAAGGTTTGATGAATTTCATTTTCAAAGCCTTCCTTAGAAAATTTGTGTTAGTATTTTTTGATGATATACTAATCTACAACATGTCTTGCAAGGATCATGTTGAACATGTTGATAGGGTGCTACAACTATTGGAGGAGAAACAATTATATGCAAAAGGATCCAAATGTTTCTTTGGAGTACAAGAGGTGGAATATCTGGGTCATATTGTATCTCATGAAGGAGTTAAGGTAGACAATAGCAAAATTAAATCCATTAAGGAATGGAAAATCCCAACATCCATAAAGCATATGCGAGGATTTCTCGAGTTGACATGGCATTATCGCAAGTTTGTTAAGAATTATGGGAGAATAGCAGCACCTCTAACAACATTATTGAAGAAAGATGCATTTTCATGGACTCTAGAAGCAACAAAGGCCTTCCAACATCTTAGAGAGGAAATGTGCCAAGCACTGGTCTTAGCTACACCGGACTTCACAAAAACCTTTATTGTGGAATGTGATGCTTCAGGAAATGGAATTGGTGTTATTTTAATGCAAGATGAAAGAGCCATTGCTTTTGAAATTTGTCCAATGAAGGGAAAGTTTTTACACAAAGCTATTTATGATAAAGAAATGTTGGCAATAGTACATGCACTTAAGAAATGGCAATCCTACCTAATGGAAAAACACTTCAAGGTAAAAACAGATCATGATAGCCTTAAATACTTTTTAGAACAAAGATTATCCTCTGAATAGCAACAAAAGTGGGTCGCAATGATCTTGGGTATGCCTTTGAAATCACCTACAAAAAAGGGAAGCAAAATGTGGTGGCAGATGCACTCTCAAGAAAGGATGAGGATGTGGAAGCATTGTTGTGCACCATTTCTATTATCCAACCAGATTGGACAAATGAAGCAAGGGAGGAATGGAAGAATGATGAAGAAGTATGGGCACTTATTAGAAAGTTATAATAAGATTCCAATACATCTTATACATTTAGCTGGAAAAATGATTCATTATCGTACAAAGATTGCTTATACCTCTGTAAGAATTTGAAACTCAAACAAAAGATTCTTATGGAATTGTAAACTTCTCCCTTAGGACGTGTTGAAGCCCCGAAAATTAGGTCTACAACAAGGGGGATACCTGCCCAGTCTGGACCTTGGTTGGTAGCTCCTTTTCCATTTGGTATAGCAGGTGCGACTCGGGATATGGGACCAGTTTCCCAATTTATGAGTGTGTGTGTGTGTAGAATATGATATTTTTGGTCTAACAGTTCCTAATTAAGATGCTCTAATTCTAACTTTAATCTAATAACATGCTATTGTATTCTAATACAGAGAAATATCTATGTCTATACTCACCCGGCATGCGATCTTTCTGCTATGCGATCTAAAATGATTTCAAATAACAATCAGTAATAAAGATTATTCAACTATTACAAGAAAAGAATTCATTATGGATGAACCACTTGGCATAAAAATTTAGACGAAACAGTTGTGAAAAACATATCGCATAATAAGCTACTCATACATTAAGCATAAATAAATAGCTATCACCGTACAAAATTACCAAATGGTAACTCAAGCATTCACGCATTAATATATAAACAACTGAACTTGAATATCACTTTAGCACAGGAAATAGAAGTAGTTAAGTGATAGGAGTACCATTTACAACTAGTTCTCCTCATGAGCTTCAAGCAATAATGATTTATCTCTTCTTAATCCAACATCCACTAAGAGTACAGAAGTGCAACATCAGTAGCATATATTAAATGCAAAAATAAATAAAGCTTGTTCCATTCGTTTATCAAAACCTCCTCGGAGGGTGCAAAAGTGCATGCTCTCCGGACAATATTTTGATAAATTTCTGGACCCTTCTCTAAATGCATGAGAAGGGTTTAAATACTACTAACTACATCTAAAAATAGCTATTTACAAAACTATAGGATTCGACTTAAATGACCATCCTTTTTCTAGGCAAAGATAAAGCAAAACTACTTATAAAATTAAATCTAACATCTAACTATTTTCTGTATCTACTCCTTAGAATTGCAAGCATTCAATGTTTGTTTGAGAAGAGTTGGTTGTCTAACTTCAGCCTTTAATTTCCCTATGAAAACGGAATTAGCAAGAGATTGTACCATCTTTTTGGCAGGATTGATTAGGCTTTTGAGGGTTATATACCAGTTGTGTGAGTTCACTAAATACTTTGAGGATATTTTTGGGGCTTACAGGTGGCTGAGTAATTAGAAGCTTTCCATTTCAAGAAGTTTTACCTAGTGATGCACGATTAGCACTAGGCTGCTAATCGTACATCGAAAACTGCATCCGTTTCTTGATCTCAGCTTCCTTGGTGCGATTTTTGCCTCTTGCGTGCTTTCTTTTAGCGGGTGTAAAGTTGAAATCTTGTGAAAATAATGATTTCGAGAGATCTTGACCCTAAGTCCTAAATTGCCTATTCTTAATGTCAGCGCTGTCCAGCACCCATTTAACCATATCTGTGCAGGGGAGAATTTTGAGCCTTGCCACTATCCAGTGCAAGAACGAACAGGCTAAATCTGCAAGTCATGCCCCAAAAGAATTCTATGAGCCCACAGTAGCTGTAAACTCTGTTACCTTAGGATTCTCTTCCTCAAGTAGATTATACATGCCTTCCTAAGTGGTAATATCCACGTCTCTGTTGCATGTGGTGTCTGTGTACAAGGTCACCATTTATTTGTCTTCAGACATCAGAGCCATACCTTTCTCCTCCATAGTATCCTCTATACTTCTTTGTATATTTCTTTGTTTTTCGTGCCTACAGTTTACAGGTGAGGTGAAAGTAATGATAAGAAACAATGACGGGAAAGCTTTAAATGCCGAAGACATGCAAAAGTATATCACCTTACGTGAACTAGATCTTTATAAACACAAAATCATATTTCCTTAACAACTGGTAAGTACTTCATTGATTAGCATTAAAGCGCATAACCAGTTCTCGTTTTATGGAAAGAGTTTTCTCAAATAGTGAGCTGAAATATTTTGCAATTAAGCATTTTTATGATTTTCACCGTAATATCGCAGATCGATGTATCACATTATCGCAAGATCGCAATATCACAATATCACTCTGTCATCCTATTTTAAGATCACTTTGTCATTTTTCGCAATATTGCGATATCGCAAGATCGCAATATTGCATGATCGTGATATGTACGTATTTTGTGTTTAAGCAGTTTATTGCGAGGTGCAATTTTGTGATATGCGCTATTGCATTTCGACGTTTTCTGCGGTTTTTTAGCATAAGTGCGCTTTTTAGGCATGCGATGCGATGTTTGTTTATTCTTATGCAATTTCGCATCACAATCTCATGATCTTAGATTTTGGCTTCTAAGGAGGCATCCTATTATTCTTTTTGCGATATTTCTTAAGGAACGATTTTGTCTTTTCTCATCATGAAACTTAAGCTTTTTGGATTTTATAGGGATATTTTCGTAAGTTTATGATGGTAAGTTTTATTAAAAAAGGAATTACAATCACTAATTGATTTTTTAAATTTTTGACTAAGGGTCCCCAGTTATTTAGTATTACTAATAACACTAAATAAGAAGCGGGGTTGTTGGTGGCCACAACAATTGGTGATTCACTTGGAAGAACCAGTTATCTGTGTCGTTCTTTTAAATTTTCTAAATTTCCAAAACAGAAAATTTTCCAGAAAGTTAAACTTTATTATAGAAAGATAAAGTACATTATGCTTTAACCTGTTAATGATATTTTGTTTCAACTATTTTCAGCTTTGATTATTTGCTTCCTCAAGCTAGTCCTTGTATTTACATCAGCCATTACTTGGTTTATAAAGATAAAACAAAGACTTCTCTATAAACTTGTTTTAAATATGCTCATTTGTCGTAGGTAGAGCCTTTGCTGCCAGTAGGCATTCATAGCCTCGACAGGGTTACCTGTTACCCAGCAATGATCTTGTATCCTACTTAAAGAAACCTAAAATTCCCAAAGAAGAATCCACATCCATAGTTATTGCTTTGATTTTATTTTACTCTTAAAGAACAATGTCTTGGTTTGATAGCCAATTTATGACACAGTCATTCACTTGATTTATAACCTTTCTGAACAAGCTGGCTCGTGATGAGACCCCTTGCCCTTTGATTGCAACAATTTTGAGTCATTGTCCTGTTGTGGTCTGTAGTATTGGCAAAGTCAACAAGTTATAATATCTGTGATTATGACAAGTCGGCTCATGATGAGACCTCTCACTCTTTAAGATAAAGTGTATCCTTGGATTGTTCCTCTGAAAGTTGTGATTTCCTTAGTAGGGAGGTAGTCATTGTTTCCTTAAGATAGCTCTGGACAACAACAGTAGAGTTTTCGGAAAGAGTTGTTCTACAGAGAATCTTTATTTTGTTATTGATACCTTTCATTGCACTAATATAAAAAAATTTCTCACTAAAGGTTGTTTTCATCAAAGTTTATGAAGTTGAAACTAGTATCATATCTAGGATAGAGTTTTTAATTGTATCTTTCAATAATAAAGATCAATTTTCCAAAAGATTTGCTATTTATACAAGTAAAAGATCAAAATCTGAAAGAGAATTGGTATCTTTTCCGTAAATACCTAATGTAACCATTCATAACTAGTTTTATGAAAATAAAAATCTAATCTACAAAATAGAAGAATGATCTTCGAAGGAAAATATTTTTTAAGGATCTGGCCATTAACAGGTAAAGAAACTCTTTTTCTTGTTAAATCTTGCAACACAAAAGTGGACGGACCTATGACTTCTACGATTTGGAAAGGACCAAGCCACATTCATTGAAATTTTGTATGTTTCCCTTTTTCCTCATGGGCCTTGTCCCATTTTAAAACTAGATCTCCCATCTCAAAATCTTTTCTAGTCATTATGTTTGAATCAAAAGAGGATTTCACTAATGCTTGGTGATGAGCATGAGTTCTTTTGGCATGTTCTCGTTGTTCTTCTGACTTAATTATTTCCATTTGCCTGAGCTGTAAGGAGGAATTTGGTACTTCATCAATATATTAAACTAAAGATAAAGAGGGGACTGCTAAATGAGTCAGAAGAACCACTTCTTTTCCATAAACTAAATTGAATGGAGAAGTGCCGATGGAGGCTTTTTGCATTATTCGATCTCCCCATCAAGCATATATTAAAGCTTTATGCAAATTTTTATGATTTTGGTCAACTGTTTGTTTGATAACCCTAATTAGGTTTTTATTTGTAGATTCAGCTAACCCATTTCCCTATGGGTAATAATTGGCAGAATATTTAAGTTTGAAACCTCTTTTGAGTGCAAATTCAGTCATTGCATTTCCAGAAAAGTATGATGCATTATCAAAAATTAAAGTGGAAGGCAACGAAAACCTGGTGATTATAAATTGATCTATGAACTCAATGATATGTTCAGTATTAACCATCTTGAGTGGAACTACTTCTACCCATTTAGTAAAGTAATCTGTTGTTGTAAGGATATGTCTATGCTGCTTAGAAGAGTGAGGAATGATCTCACCTATTTTGTCCAATCCCCACTGATCAAAAGGTTCCTCAATGTTGACTAGTTGTAGTGGCAAGGATGGTTTCTTTTGTCTTCCAGTAGTGGTTTGGCAGACTTGACATTTCCTCACGTAATTGTGCAACTCTTTGAATAATGTGGGCCAGTAATAGCCTACGCATAAGATTTTATGTGTAGTAGCATCTCCAACATAGTGTCTGCCTACTGGCCCATCGTGGAGTTACTGCAAAACTTTTTCAGCTTCAGATTTCTCAAGAAATCTAAGGAGAATAGAATCACAATTTATTCTAAAAAGAACATCATTCAGGAGCTCATATTGTTTGGCTTTCAACCTTAGAGCTCTTTTCTTGGTATGATCGAGGTGTGAAGGAGCATATCCATTCTTTAGATAATAAATGATATCGGCATATAATGACTCATTATCGCTTAGGTTTACCTCATACATTTGTACGTCTGCAAATGAAATTTCAGATATAAGCGATGCTTTGGCCAGCATTTTGCAAAAGCCTTGACCTTTTACAATATTTGCTAGTTTGACTTCTACATCATATTCCTGTAAGCCAGTAACCCAATTTTCTCTTTTCTCACCCACCTCTTTTTGTACTAAAAGATTTCTTACCATTGGAAATGGTAGAATGACTTTTGTATGGGTTTTGTGTAAAAAGGGCCTGAAATATTTGATTGCTTTGAAAACAGCATAAGCCTCTTTCTCCACATCTGAATAATTTAATTCAGCCCCCTATAAATTTGAACTGAAAAAAGCAATCAAAGCTTCTGCTTTTTCTTGATTAGCTTTAGTGAGTATCGCCACATATGATCTGTCACATGCAAATGTATATAAAATAAAAGGCTCTAAAAAATTTGGAGTTGCTAAAGATGGAGCATTGACAATTGCTTGTTTGATCAGATTGAATGCTACAGATTCATCATGGCCCCATTTGAAGATTGAGTTCTTTTTTGTCATTGCTTGTAAGGGAGACACGATTCTTGAGAAATTCAGAATGAATCTCTTTACAAAGTTTATTTCACCAAGGAAAGATTACATGGCTTTTTTGTTGTGAGGTAGGGATATTTCGGAAATCTCCTTGATTCTGTCAGGGTCAATGTGAATTCCATATTTTGACACTACGAATCCTAGAAGTTTTCCTTCACTTAAAGCGAAAAAGGATTTTTTCGGGTTAAGTGAAATTCCATACCTTAACAAACGTTGGAATATTTGTTTTAAATCTCTAAGATGGTTGCTTCGTTTCTTGGAATAGACAGTTATATCATCCAAATAGATTACCAAAGATTTATTAACTAAACCTTTGAATGCGATATCCATGGCTCTCTGAAATGTGGCACCAACATTAATCAGACCAAAGGGCATTTTTTGATATGCGTAGGTACCCCATTTGGTTCTAAATGTGGTTTTTAATTGATCATCGAGATGTACCAACACTTGATTGTATCCTGAGAATCCATCCAAAAATGACATTAATTCTGACCCAGCGACTACCTGCAATATTTGCTCCATGGGAGGCAAAGGAAAATTATCCTTTTGGCAAGCTTTATTAAGGTTTCAAAAGTCAATACAGATTCTAATATATCCATTTTTCTTTCTAACGGGGACCATATTGGAGACCCATTTGGAATGTCGAATGGGAAATATTATTTTGGCTTTCAATAGCTTGTTGAGTTCAGATTTAATCTGGTTTTCTAGATTGGGATGGATTTTTCTAAACATTTGTTGAACTGGTTTTTCATTGTCAACCATTGGAATAGTATGTTGGATGATGGAAGTGTCATACGTTTTAAGTTCATCATAGTTCCAAGCAAAAACACTTTTGTATTGTCTCAAAAGACGAATGTATGCTATTTTTTCTTCAGGAACTAGACCAAGGCCTAGGTTGATATTTTAGGGTTTGGTATCAGTCCCTAGATTCACTAATTTGTAGTTCAGGGTTGAACTTTGGAGTTTCGAATTGGTAGATATTTTAAACCGATCTTTCACATCATAAAGGTCTTCTAGTTTGACTACCGACTTAGGTATAGCATTGTTAGTGTTATCTTGTTGCAATTGTCGGTCATGTTGGTCTTCATCAATTATTTGATTGGTATAGGATCCTTCAGATGTTAGAAAACTCATGATATCAGGATTGTCGTTGAAAATTCTCCAATTTGTGATGTTATCAGGAATAGAAGGTCTAAAGATTAATTCTATTGAGAATCTATCTAGACTAAAATCTTTTGAAGGGATAAGTTTAGAAGCTACGTTACCTTAAAGGTCTTCACTTGCATTCTGGAGTCTGGGAATTGATGAAATATTAAATGCGATAAAGTGTTCAGTCGGATCTTGAACTAAAGATTGGTAATGTTTTAAATGACCTGATAAACAATGTATAGTATTACGTACCTATCTGACTACAATTTCAAAATCTCCGAAAACTTGAAGGTATTTGACGTCTAATCTGATTGCTTTGTATGACCCTTGGACTAAAGCTTGATATTCTGTTGTATTGTTGGTGCAATCAAATTCGAAACTGCAAGTTAACATAGTTTTATCTCCTTTTGGAATAACTAGCACACATCCTACTCCCGCTCCTTCGTTAGATTTAGAACCATCAAAAAATAATTTCCAAAATAAAGATTTATTTACAGGACTATCTAAAAAATTAGTACATTTAGAACTATCAGTTTGAGAAAAAATTTCGACTTGAGATAAAACATAATGTTCTAAGTAAGGTGACGTATGAGCATTAAAATTTCCTAGGAAAGAATCTACTGAGTAATTGCCAATAATATTGTTGTTATATGCTACTGGTTCATTCTCCCTTTCTAGCTCTGTTACTATGTATTTCTGATGTCGTCCTCGTTCAACTTTTAGTTGATTTGGTTTACCATTGTAGGGAAGCCACATGTGTGACTAGTCAGTTGCAAAGTATCCATGAAGCTTTTCTGACCAATCTCTACTAAGAATTAAGCCATACAATTTTGGAATATCAACAACTAAGATGTCGATAACTTGGCATACCTTATGGTAACCTGATTTAATTAGCCAATCACTTCGACTTGCACTTGATCTAGTTGGACTAGGTGCACAACAAACTTTTGTGGTTGAACGTTCAATTTTGTACATATTGATTTTGGTGAAATATTCGATGAAGCTCCCGAATCTACTAAGCAATTATGCACATTTTATTAAAAATTTCATAAGTATGAAGAAAGGGGGGAGTATGAGATCTCGATCTTCCTCCAATTAAGGCGATGTCGTTTGGATCAACCTTTTTAATCACATTAGTTGGAGGTCTTCCCATGTCATGGGAAGCTTGAGAAATTACAGCGATAGGCAAAGGTGCAACTCGCATAGCATGTAATTCTTTCAAACGTATCTTTTGCTAGTGTTTTAACCTTCTCAATTCGTAAAGAGTGATGTTGGCCCTAGTCTTTTTCATATCTTCTATAATATTGTACTCCATTTCATCTGAAACGATCAGCGTTTTAGATGGAGTAGATGAATCTGTTTAGACTAGGCTGGTTTGATTCGTTTTGGATGTCGTTTTCTTGGCTGCAACTTTATCCTTCGTCATCGAGCTTGCGCTCTTTGGCTTAGGAATAGTTTGAGGAGGATCAAGCTGATTTCTACTTCGTGTACTAACCGGGGATGCTTCTTGATCTTCTTCTTATGGGAGGATGAAATCCCACATTCCTTGTAACTCTACAAATTCTTCTTCATCAGTTTTCCGTTCAGTAGCGACTCCCACTTCTTCTTCTTCAGATTCAGCGCTTGTAATAGCAATGGGGGGTTCTAAATTAGTCTAAGGGTTTCTTTTAAAAGGTTTATATGGATTTTTTGAAGAAGTTTCTGCCACTTGTTTCTTAATGTCGGCCATCTCATTAGACATGTTATTCAAAACTTTTTGGAATCCTTCTAAATCAATGGATCTTTCAATTTTTTTTTCTTGGGATCTTGGTTGAAGGTAACCTTCTTCGATTTTCATTCCTTTATGGCAGTTTTCTTTTCAAGGGCTATGATACGCTTCTCTACAACTATTGCTTCTTTCATATTTTTGGCTAAAGTTTTTTTGTTAGCCCTGTCCACGAAGATTGCTATGTTTGATGGTAAAGTAGTGATGTACCATTCACTTTGTACTTCTTCGCTAGGCTTGGAAGTAGTAGGAGTTTTATTCAACAGTTTATTGAAACGTGAATTGAAATCTTTGATAGGCGATTTTGACTCGGCCCTAAGCTTTGACAGGTCACTGATCAACGTCACTGTAGACCTATCATCACCAAACTTGATGAGGAATTGTTCTTGGAAGATATCCCAACTAGTGATAGATCCAGATGGTAATGAAAAATACCATGATCCAACTGTTCCCTAAAGAGTATAAGGAAAAAGTTGAACAACAGCATCTTCATTAGTAACTCCATCAAGATTTATCGATAGCATAAAGTTATTAATATTCTCTTCCTCTAGCACGCCTTGTTCAGGATTGAACTTAGGCAGCCATTTTTCAGGATGGGATGGTAGCTGACTCAAAGGAGCAGGCATTAAGACTTCCCCTGGGTTGTTCCATGGAGATTAGGCCAGCATTGATATGCTAACAGAAGGAAGTGTAGAAGATGATACCTGAGGTTCAGAAGATGAGGATATTATGACTACGGATGATTGAGAAGGAGATGTAGAAGTACCAGTAGGCTGGTGGACAATGATCTCAGCTGGAGTGGATGGTTGACTTCGCGGTGAGGAATTTGAGATGGATGATGATGGCCAAAGAGTCTCGTTATTGGGCCCTTTAGGTGATTTCCTTGCTGAACACCAAAATTTTCGCTCTTTAATCTAGTTAAGGGATGAGCATGGTTAAATTGCGGAGTTACGCTGCCTTGAGATTTATCAGATCTTGGAGGAGATACAGAAAATCGTTGAAGTTTGTGAATCAGAGATTCAACTTCAAGAGGTTCAATAGTAGATTGTTTTGAAATTATAGGGTTTGTAGCACTAGCTGTTGAACCTATGACTTCTGGCTGTGGATTTAAAGATTCTAAATGCAATAGAGAAGTCGAGGGAGATGGTGAGGGCGATTTACTCTTACAATTGTATTTATATTTGGACTTACTTGTCATTCATAGTTTGAGGCCCTCCTTCTAGTGCCAAATATGTTGAAGCCCCAAAAATTGGTTCTACAACAAGGGGGATACTCGCCCGGTCTGGACCTTCGTTGGCAGCTCCTTTTCCGTTTGGCTTAATGGGTCTGACTGGGGATATGGGACTAGTTTCCCAATTTATGAGTGTGTGTGTAGGATATGATATTTCTGATCTAACAATTCCTAATTAAGATGCTCTAATTCTAACCTTAATCTAATGACATGCTATTGTATTCTAATAAACAGAAATATCTAAATCTATACTAACCCGGGGTGTGATCTTTCTACTATGCGATCTAAAATGATTTCAAATAACAATCAGTAATAAAGATTATTCAACTATTACAAGAAAAGAATTCAATACAGATGAACCACTTCACGTAAAAAGTTAGACGAAACAGTTATGAAAAACATATCGGATAATAAGCTACTCATACGTTAAGCATAAATAAATAGCTATCACCGTACAAAAGTGCCAAATGATAACTCAAGCGTTCACGCATTAATATATAAACAACTGAACGTGAATATCACTTTAACACAGGAAATAGAAGTAGTTAAGAGATAGAAGTACCATTTATAACTAGTTCTACTCATGAGCTTCAAGCGATAATGATTTATCTCTTCTTAATCCAACATCCACTAAGAGTACAGAAGTGCAACATCAGTAGTAGATATTAAATGAAAAAATCAATAAAGCCTATTCCATTCATTCATCAAAACCTCCTCGGAGGGTGCAAAAGTGCATGTTCTGAGAACAAGTTTTTGATAAATTTCTAGACCCTATTCTAAATGCATGAGAAGAGTTTAAATACTAATAACTACATCTAAAAATAACTATTTACAAAACTATAGGAGTTGGTTTAAATGACCGTCCTTTTTCTAGGCAAAGATAAAGCAAAACTATTTCTAAAATTAAATCTAACATCTAACTATTTTCTGTATCTGCTCCTCAGAATCGCAAGCATTCAATATTTATTTGAAAAGAGTTGGTTGACCAACTTCATCCTTTAATTTCCCTGTGAAAATGGAATTAGCAAGAGTTGGTAGCATATTTTCGGCAGGATTGATGAGGCTTTTGAGGGTCATATACCAACTCTGTGATTTCACTAAATACTTTGAGGATATTTCTGGAGCTTACAGGTGGGTGAGAAATTAGAAGCTTTATATTTCGAGAAGCTTTACCCAGCAATGCATGATTAGCTCTAGGCGCTAATCACGCATCGGAAACTGCCTCCATTTCCTAATCTGGGCTTCCTTGGTGTGATTTTTGCCCCTTGCGTGCTTTCTTTTAGCAGACGTAAAGTTGAAATCTTGTGAAAATAATGATTCCAAGAGCTCTTGACCCTGAGTCCTAAATTGTCTGTTCTTAATGTCAGCGTTGTCCAGTACCCATTTAACCATATCTGTGTAGGGGCGAATTTTGGGCCCTGCCGCTATTCGGTGCAAGAACGAACAAGCCAAATCTGCAACGGTTGCCTCAGAACAATTCTGTGAGCCCGCAGTAGCCGTAAACTCTATTACCTTAGGATTCTCTTCCTCAAGTAGATGATACAAGCCTTCCTAATTGGTAATACCTGTGTCTCTGTTGCATGTGGTGTCTGTGTACAAGGGCGTCATTTCTTTGTCTTCAGACATTGGAGCCTTGCCTTTCTTATCCATAGTATCATGTATATGGCATTGTATAGTTCTTTGTTTTTCATTCCAACAGCTTACAAGTGCGGTGAGAGTAATGATAAGAAACAGTGATGGGAAAGCTTTAAATGCCGAAGATATGCAAAAGTATATCACCTTACGTGAACTGGCTCTTTGATAAACACAAAATCATATTTCCTTAACAATTGGTAACTACTTCATTGATAAGCATTAAAGCGCATAACCAGTTCTCGTTTTATGGAAAGAGTTTTCTCAAATAGTGAGCTGAAATATTTTGCAATTAAGCATTTTTGTGATTTGCACCGTAATATCGCAGATTGTTGTATCGCATTATTGCAAGATCACAATATCGCAATATCACTCTGTCATCCTATCGTAAGATCACTTTGTCATTTTATCACAATATCACGATATCGCAAGATCTCAATATCGCATGATCGCAATATGTACATATTTTGTGTTTTCTGCGGTTGTTTAGCGTAAGTGCGCTTTTTAGGCATGCGATGCGATGTTTGTTTATTCTTATGAAATTTCACATCGCAATCTCGCGATATTAGATTTTGGATTGTAAGGAGGCATCCTATTGTTCTATTTGCGATGGTAAGTTTTATTAAAAAAGGAATTACAATCACTAATTGATTTTTTAAATCTTTGACTAAGGGTCCCCACTTATTTAGTATCACTAACAACACTAAATAAGAAGGGGGGTTATTGGTGGCCACAACAGGAGGGCACTCATGATTTTTTAAAATTTACAACAAGGTTAAGAAGGAATTTTTTTGGGATGGCCCTAAATCGGATATTAAAAATTTTGTGGCGGAATGTTTGGTTTGCCAACAAAATAAAGTCGAAACAATTCAGACCCCGAGTCTATTACAACCTTTATCTATTCCAAGCCAACATTGGGAGGAGGTTTCAATGGATTTTATCACAGGTTTACCCAAGTCTAAGGGAAAGAATGTCATCATGGTGGTAGTTGATAGACTTACCAGGTATGCACACTTTTGTGCATTATCACATCCATTTAAAGCCAGTATATTTTCTACTGCATTTATGGAAACAATTGAAAAGCTACATGGAAACCAAAAGATTATTGTAAGTGACAGAGGTCCCATTTTCACTGGAAATTTTTTAACAGAATTATTTTCTTGTCTTGGTAATCAGTTAGCTCATAGCTCATCTTATCATCCTCAATCTGATGGGAAAACTATGATAGTAAAAAAATGTTTGGAAGGATATCTTTGTTGCTTTGTATTTGATAAACAGACATAATGGGTCAAATGGTTGCCTCTAGCTGAATAGTGGTCTAACACTTCCTTCCATACAAAAACAAAAATGACCCCATTTATGGCACTTTATGGATATCAACCACCATCCATCACATCATATTTAAAAAATTCTAAGGTTCAAGCAGTGGAACATCACACCAAACATCAACAACAAGTCCTCCAACTCTTAAAGGATAACCTCGTGTTGGTACATAATAGAATGAAATAACAGGCAGATCAACATCACAATAAAAGAAGGTCTGATGTAGGTGATTGGGTATTCTTGCAGCTACAACCATATAAACAAATGTTCCTCAAGCAAGCTAAGAGTGATAATAAATTATCAGCAAAAATATTATGGTCCGTACAAGGTGTTGCAAAAGATTGGTACTATGGCATACAAATTGGAGCTTCTTGCAACGTCTCGAGTGCACCTAGTTTTCCATGTTTCATGTTTAAAGAAGGTTATAGGTGACAACCTCCTAGTTCAAACAATATTTCCAAAACTTGACGAGGAAGGAAAAATGATATTGGAACCGAAAGTAGTCACAGAAACAAGAACTCGACAGCTACGAAATCAATCAATTTTGGAGTATCTCATCAAGCGAAAGAAGTTATCCACTAAAGATTCCACATGGGAGGATGAGAATTTTATACAGAAGCATCCAGGACTACTCAAGGATTGAGGACAACACTTTTTTTGAACGAGAGGGGCATGTTAGGTCCCTATAATACTAGTGATTACCCCATTACTATTGTAGTTGTATCCCTTATTAATATTATTGTGCATCTATTGTCCCCATATTTTTATTATTGTGCCCCATAGAATCCCTCTATTGTTATTTTTGTGGCTTTATATTATTATTGTTAGGTCGGTTGGGTTATATTGTGACTCCTTAAACACCTATACATAGAAAGGAGGTTTTGCCATTTGAATCATCCAAGAATTGTTCACTTGTGTAATGTAAAGGAGGTTTCCCCCTCAAAAAGGCCGAATTCTAAGGTGTTGATCTCTCTTTTCTATCTTTTGGTGAGCTGGTTTCATAAGACACAAAGGGTGTTAGACTAATTCAAGTCACCTTTTATGTTGTGGTACCAGACCTCAATGACGCAGGGGAGCGTGATAAATGGAGTATCTACGGATGTTTAGACCTAGGATTTTGTCTAAAGAGGTTAGATAGAAGCGTGCAGAGAAACCTCATAAAGGTTTGACTATGAGGAACTCAAGGATGATGACAGGTAAAGGATATGGTCTATGTCGTCCGTCATCTCAACATCGGGGGGAGTGATAACAATGGTTGGACTAGATTCTCTCTATTTCAGCTGACTAGTGGTACCAAAATCGACAGGTAGGTAAGTAGATGATCCACTGTGAGTGGCCTCATATTTGCGAATCACCCCAAGGCAATAGCAAAATTCATCGAGATGAGGGAAATAAAGGGAATGATGATGATGATGATCACACAGGGCACAAGGGTGATTTGTTAGCAATGTTTTGCATTTCCTGGGTGGGTCTAGTAAGTTAACATGGAATTTCAGGATATTTGACTAAGTGAATGCTTCATGAAAAAAAGTTTTAAGTTGAGGAAGTTAAGGAAAATTTTTGGTGCAATGCCTGACAACTTTACATGGAGCACACAGGGCTGATGGCTTTGGGGCCGTAGGTGATGGAGGATCTTGGGGAGCCTTGTCCTTAGGTTCTTTCCTCTTAGATTTGCCCCCTATCCAGATGCTTTCAGAACAGGAGCGCGTTCCTGTTGAGGTTGTGATGGAACTGAAGCACTAACAGGGGTCATGGCGACTGGTTGAACTGGGGTCAAATCATGATAAGTTCTTAGGTGACGAGGCAAAATGCTTGTAGGGGATTTAATGTACCATACTTGCATCCCCAAAGTCATGTTATGGAGGACCAGCGAAGCCATGACAGGGGTATAACATGATCCTGGAGGGAGAAATAAGAAAGGTATCTGGCTTGTAGGGTAATGTCCCAATGAAATATCTCTCGGATGGTTGAGACCAAGAGGAATAGTTCCTGGTGGAAACATAGGAGGGGCACCCACAAATAGAGGAGGTCCTGGGGGTTGGATCTAGATGCCTTGAATGACATGGTAATAACGGGGTGCTGAGGAGCTATTTGTTGATTAAAGATATTAACCTCGTCAAAATCCATCATGAGGATTTGGCAGTCACCAGGACCAGAAGGTTGGTTGGATGGGCTTCTTGACTAGCTGAGGTTGAGCAGCAAAAAATCCTTGCTGATAGAAAGGATTTGTAAGAATTGACAGTTGAGATGGTGCACAATTCAGAGGTTATTGTTTACCTATAGAATATGCTTTAGCTTCCCACATTTGTTGCATCTAGGGTAACATAGGACACTCATGTATATAATGGGGCATGTACACCACAATATGTACAAGCTTGTTCGTAAGAATAACCTTGTTTTTCTTGCGCTCATTGCCCTATTGTTGCTTGTTGGTGTTAGTTTGGTTCCCATGGGGTTCACTGGGTTGATTACCTTTATTACCATGGTTACCCTTGCTACCCATCCCCTTATTCTTTTTCTTTGAATTTTTGGGATTGGTCACACTCTACTGTGAAAACACTTGACCTCGAGGGGGCTGTGGCCGCTAATGTTGAGGACGCATGGGAGGTTGCGGCACTAATTCTTGAGGGCCTGGAGCGCTTGGCTATGCATAAGGAGGAGCAATAGTTTGGTAAATAGGTTGGGGTCTTGCAAACATTTTAATAGTAGGAGCGGCATAAGTGTTGGAGGAACTGGTGCCCCCTTGTGGATAGCCATAACATTTTTTACTATGTGGCAAAGGGTGTGAAAGGGTTCCATTGATGCTGCCAGTGGTGTGAGATGCCTCTAGTGCATTGGCACTTCTAGGATGAGGCAGGTTTGGAAGGAAGGTATAGACATAACTAGATTGTGCATAAATTAGGTTATATCTTAGAGTGCCTTAGAGTGCTTCTTCCACGGTCTGAGGAAAATGGGATGCGGCATATTTTCCAATGGGTGATAAAAATATCCTAAGAAACAAATCTAGATGGACATGGTCTTTGAAAGGTGGGGCATAGCATGTGCTCCTCCTTCGATGTCACTCTTGAACATGGTCTGATATGTGAGTGGCAGAGGACTGACGGAATGAGTTCAATAGCTTTGTATTAGTGTCGTACTCGAGAGGTAACTAGAAATATGAGAGGAATTTTTTAGCAAGAATCGCGAAAATGGAATTAGATGCAAAGGGATGGTCTACATACCATTTTACAACATCTCCAGTGAGCATGTATTGGAATAGCTGGAGATGAATGGACTCATCAGTTATGGAGTTGCATGAACACCACATGCGAATGGATCAGACATGGTTGGTAGTACCCTCTCGAGAATTACCTTCAAACTTTGGGATGTCTAATGGAATCTTAGTTGGCATAGAAGGCCAACAAAAATCATGGTGTATGGGATAATTTATCAACTAGTTAAAATCTAGTAGACTTAACTCATCCATAAAAGGGAGCATGGGGGCTATTGGAACGGTTCTTGAGACTAATCCACTTGATGTGATAACTGGGATAGAACCAGAGCCAACACTAGGTTGGGTTCTTACACCAGCTATGGGCCCAGACATGGTGACGATATGTGGTGAAGGAGGCTCGAAATGAGATGATGAATCAGATGAACTAGGAGAAGAGTCGATGTGGGGAGTTGGAGTTCTATGGACATGAACTCGATGGGGAGGGGTAATATGTCTGAGAAAAAACTACGGGTGAAGGCCTAATAGTCTCCACGAATAACACCTTTGTAGTGCAATGGTGGTATGATACAGGAGACATGGAAATCGTGAAGGGAGATCAACAATATGCCTTTGTCTAGATGAGGGGAGATAAAATTATTATGTTAAGTCTTGGCTTGGTGGTGTAAAGAAAGTGGACTTCACTTAAGTTGTGCTTGTCTGTGTAAGTGTGTTTATTGATTAAGCCCAAAATGTGTTTGTAAAAAATAAAAAAGCTTCCTGAAAATAAACTTAAATTAACAACAGGAAATGAATAAAACAATAGTTAACTAAAACCCACCCAAACTGGGTTTACAAACACTGTGCTGGTTGGTGGCTAAATCAACAGAGAATACACTAAAATGATCAAGAGTTCTTAATGTCAGTATGATTGGTATCAAGAGCCACTAGGCTACTGGAAAGTGGTGCAGCTACAACAAAAACCGAAGTGGAAGATTGCTACAAAAAGATAGGGAGACAGGTGAAACAAGTAGGGAAACCAGTGGGACCCTAAGGCAAATGACCCGACAAGTTTAAATGTGAAACTATGGATGGTGACAATCTATATTAATATATCTAAAACAAAAGGGTACATATCTAGAAAATGTGGTTGAAAACGTTGCAGAAACTCAAACTACTCACTCAGCCAAACTCCTCCTAAAAAGGTGGATACGTACTAGAAGCCCTAGGTGGGGCTAAATTTGACTTCAACAAGTAAATCATAGTGGATCAAGGCCAAATTGGGACGAGACATATTTCAAATAGGCAAGCACACAACTCTTTGCAAAACCTAGGAACAGATATGAGAAAAACCCTAAAATCCATAAATTACAGGTATTGGCCTGATTCCCTATAGGGATCACACTTTTTGGGCTGATAAGTGTGATATAGCCTCTAGATCACACTTTTTGGGACAAAAAGTGCGATTTCTGCTCCGTGGATCTCGATCAGCAAATCTCGGAAAAAAGTGTCACCTTTGTTGCAGTTGGTTCCTGTGACCTATGGAAAAGACCAGAAAGCTTATGAAATTCAGAAATTTAATAGATCTAGGGTTAAGAAACTAGCAAACATTAATAGAATCGAAGAAATAAGAAACCCTAAGCTGAAAACCGAAGGTTGCCAAGGTTTCTAGATCTGAAGTATAATCTCGAGTGGAGTCGCCAATTTTGTTGTAGTTTCTTCTTCTCAAAGATGTAAGAAAATAAGCCACTTAAGATTGCAGATGACAAACAATCTCAACAATATAAATGGCAACTAAGAATTGTAGATATGCAACAACTGATACAAAAAAAAACCTGCCAAAGTCCTGATTTATGCCACAATCATAGTTAAACAACAAAAAGAAAGAGTAATAACTCCAATCATTCAATAGAAATGAAACATACAAAGAATAGTTTTATTATAAAACCTAAGGGAACAAATAAATGTTACCAGTCCCCCTCTATGGGATGGATTCATGGCTATCCTCATAATTCTTCAACTTGTGAAGAGTCTATCTCCTCTATAATGTGTAAACCCAACAAAAATATGGTGTGTGACAATGAAAATAATCAGAGTTACAACAGTAAGTCTAACAATGAAAATAATCAAAAGTGAATAATGAATGGAAAACCCTTCTATTTATAACAAAATATTGAGTTATCCTCGATAATGAGCAATAATAAAACAGTATTGATCCCATTCTTGGAATAGCCACCTCGAATATTTTATTATATTTGTTTAGGAGGGAAAAAATATATAAACTTTTATTTAGAAATAATAAATAAATAAATGATTTATTTATCATTTAAAGGAAGTAGTTAAGGAATAATAAGAAAATAATGTTTTATTTATTTATTCCTAAAGGATTTAGTCAAATTTGACAAATAATAGGTAAATTAGTGTTTAATTAATTATTCTTAGAGAAAATTAAGATAATTAAAGATTTATCTATTTATTTTTCATGATTGGGTCAAATATGGCAAGGAATAATAATTGAACAACGGTTTAATTAATTATTCCTAGAAGAAAATCAAATAAATAGTGATCTATTTAGTTATTCTTCATGGGTTTAACAATCAATTACTTAACAAAGGTGGTTTACTAAGTAATTTCTCACAATGAAAGCAATTTTACTATGGTAAAATTGGCTTTACATGGTGTACTTTGATCCATATAGTAAATTAGGCTAGATTATCTATTCTTTGGAGATAACATTTTTGAGGTCAGAGTTAGAGCTAGAAATTGTAATAGGTTCTCTATTATTTTCATTGATGCAAGCAAGCTTAAGGGGTTTTACTAGTTCATTTCACCTAGATGTATATGTGACTTATGTATGTGATTAATGCATGTTTATGAATGATGATCTAAATTGTGAATTGATTTCTGTGGAGCAATAAAGTAGAATTACGTCTCTTGATTTTGAATAAATTTCTTGAGTAGTTGCAATTCTATCACCATATTTTTACAGTCTCGAACCAAAAAAACTACACCATGACAATGATGATTATGAGATAGTATTATCTCCCTTAACTTGCTTAACTCCTCTCAACAATGCTAGTTCACTACGCTGGTTCTAGATAATTGTCCATCTCAATTGAATCTTGTAGAAATTTCTTATCATTTCCATCCTTCAACTTGTATAAAGAATGAGAAACTTCAATGTAAGTTGAATACTTAGAAAATTTATTCTCGCTTGCACTCATGGTTTTTTGGATCAACTTTACTTACGAAATAATCATACAAAACAAGAACATCCATAGTTAGAAAATACCATGTACAAAAAATTACCATAGAAGTATCTCAACCATACTAGGATAGTACAACTAGTGCTAGTACAATGTGGGATTGTTAAAGCATCTCCTAAAACAATGATAGAATAAGAAAGATAATAGGATCTAAAATCAAGCTAGAAAGTAGATGCTTAATGTCCTAATGAAGTACTCATATCTTCCTCACTCATTTTTTCCAAATTGGAACCAACATCTTCAACTTAGGTTTATTCTCTGGAAAATGTTGCTTCCACCATATCAGTTCATTTCACTGTTTTGGGTATAGATGAAATACTCTCTATCTCAGATGTGTCCTCTTCAGAAAATTTTCTATTCTCTAGTGGTAGAGTTCCATTTTCCAGTTTTTGTGCACTTTGTCTTGTCAACAATGTTAATACCTTTACAATCATTTCAAATCCTTTTAGTTACATCCATGGTTGACAGGTTATCACTGATAAAAATTTGTTCAATTTTCTATTTTTTGATACCAAATTCCCTACATTTCATTTGTTTTATCATTGGTATCACATGGAAGGTCCTCACGGAAAACGAAATGATTTGTAGCACGATGAATGGAAGGTGTATCTTCATATATTTCTTTGAGTGTGGTTATAGATAAACCTACAACTATCTTAAAGCCAACCATGCCAATATGAAATAATACCTACAAAATAGTACAGTAGCTAAACATATATTCATTAAGAAAATTAAGAATGCATAAAAAATGAAAAATGAAAATTTATGTTAACTTCAATCAATATCTAGATATTAGGGTCAGCCTGAAATAACTTTGTGTGAAGAGAATGCTTGGCAGCTTACCAATGCCATCACAATGTTTGTTTCTTCTACAAATGAAAGTGACTCCTCGGATCTAGATAAGGCATCAACTACTTGGAAATGAACCTTTATTTTCTTGACTGCATCATTCTAAAAATTTTTTGGAGCGATTTCACCTTTATCTACTACTTTTAATATACTATAATCATTCTTAGATACCCCAACAATCTCCTCACTGTTATAACTTTTTGCAACTATGCTCTCTAAAGTTCTTTTTGAGGCAGCACTAGTTGAATTTTTTTTTCTAAAATTGTTTCCAAGTTTCTTTGCGTGATTGTATCAGATGTCTAATTCTATTCTTAAAAAATATCTTCTATTGGAATCCTAATAAAATGTAAGATACACTGATCATTGGATTTTGTAGCTACATGTTTCGCAATCTCATTCCAATTCTCCTTGTAAAGTTTATAACCTCAAGTAAAAGTAATGTCTCTTAGTCTGTCCAACTACCCATTGACATCTACTCTCTCGATCACAGGTTCCATGAGGATAAGTTATGTTGAAACCATGCTTGTGTTGACTTTATTGGAATTGCATCATTCTCAACATAAATCAAAATATGCTTGAGATAACAATATATGGTCAATAGAACACTTGAATTTAACTGTAATCAAAATGAAACATTTTACAATGCACAGCATCCACAAATAAATTCAATAAATACAACAAATATTAAAAAAAAAAAAAAAAAAACAAAGGTACAATAAAGGATATCATACCAATTCTACAAACACTCCATTTTCAGAGTACAAATAGAATAAAAGCATTTACTAAGAAAAATGGACGTCACTTGCAAATTAAACATGACATACACAATACTAACTACTCCAATACCATGTTGGCCTAAAATGGAGCAAAACATCAAAACACTGCATCGAAAGGATAGATTGAAGAGTTTGTGTGGAATGAATAATAGTGAAATCACAAACTAAATTAACTCTCTTCATTTATAACATAATTTGACTCTTGTTATACTTCATAATCTTGCAATATTTGTGACCTTTCATATTCTATGGCACTAGCTTTTTTTTATTCTAGCTTGTCGTTATTCACTCCTTTCACATATGGACAACACAAACACACATACATTTAATATCGACAACAATATACTTGAATGTGCTAATCTTACCATTAGAATTGACATCATAATTCTAACAAGTGACTCTTCATATGTCAACTAACATGGGATACACTACATCATCTTCTCTAAAAGGTACAACTTTATAAGTTTACATGCCGCCTTTAGTTTCATTTGGAATTTTTTTTTTAAATATTAGGGGAGGTAAATGCTTCAAAATGTAAGTTTGTAGCAAATTTGACTTCAATATTTTAGTTGCAAGAGTTCAAAAAGAGCCATTGCCTATATTTATGGCAACTTAACTAATTAGAGAAGCTATCAGACACAAATATTGCAATTTTTTTTGTTGAAAAATGTATCTAATAAAAAACTAAAAAATAATAACACTAATAATAAAAGGAATTGTCACACAGAACAATGATCATGAAAAAGGAAGCATTTCAAGCTTAATAAAAAAACATTAACTTCAAAGCAATTACTTGGCCTAGAATTTACCAATCTAAAAATATTAGTATCACATAAGGATCGTGGAAAAGATAAAATTCATGAATGACAACCAAACGACTTTGACATATATTAAATCTCACAATATTAACACAATTTCACCTATAAAAAAAAAGCAAGGCATGGTAAGGTTCACAAAACGAAATACAATCTCTCATGAGGCACCTCTTAGGTATCCTTTGATCACATGAAGTTCACATAAATGGGTTATATGATCAAAAAATCACAAAACGAATGTCAAAAAAACTATAAGATGCTGAGATATAGTAGAACATAGTCAAGAGAAATATGTTAACCAAGGAATAAGCACCCAAAGAAATTCTACATAAGTACACAGTCTGTCATGTGTTGGATTTTCATATACTTTCTTAATTTTCATGTCAAACATGAATATAAATATAGCATCAATATACTCCAGAAAATAAAATAAATCGAAAACAAGCCTATCATTATTGGTAGCTAAAAAAGTTTCAAAGAGGAAGAGGAATTGGCTTGATGTTGTCTCAAGAATGTGTTGTATCCATCTTAAATCATATAAATAATTTGTGGATTTAAAAATATTAACCTAAATAGAGTCAAGCAAAACACAATTTCAATGACCAATTATAAGGCACAACTAGAACATGTGTATAAGAAATAAAGTCATCATGAAAATTAAAAAACAATAAAAACTTTTCATAAAACAAACTTTCAAGTAGAGAAGATATAAAAAGGTTGATAATCGAACCTACTTTTGATAATTATAACATTTTGTGGAGCAATCAACTGAACAATCATTGCAATGATACTCAATCGCAGGTTGTTGGGGTATACTCAATATCTATGGAACTACAACTTTATAAAGGATGAGGGTTGGTAATTCCCCAAACGAAATGGCTCGTGAAGGCTTTTCTCAGGAATTATGATCATTTTTTTCAAAACAATAATTTTTTTCTCTTAACGAAGTCATTGTTTTGACTTTGTTAGTCCCAACGACCTCCTTTTCTACAGAATAATTTGATGTTTTCTTAACTATAGGATCATCTTATTGGTAATTATAAAAAGGCCAAAATTTTATCAAGCTCCAATTATCCAAGAAGTCCATTATTTCTCACACAACATCCCTGTCTTCTGTTATTGTATCAAATAAGTCAGTAAGATCGATATGTTTATGTGGATTATTGTGGTACTATTTCTTGATGGAATTCTATATTTCTAAATACGTTTCTTGATTCTAAGTCATTAAATTTCGATTAAAGAATGGTGGTAAGACTCATTTCTATAAGCCATGTATCTTTATCTAGGAAAACAAACATGCAATAAAACTCTAAACATTGTAAGTCAAGATCCTAAAAGCGATGGGAAACTTACTTCATTATGCCAAGTACACCTAAATTATCAGTATAAAACATATATTGGGAGATACGGCTCTTATTAGGCAAAAGTTTATTCTGCCCTAATATCAATAGTTGCATGTCCACACACATCTATTTATCGACCCCCTTTGCAAATGTCTAAGTTCATTGAAGTTGAAATTCTACATCATTGAGTATGTCCAAATTATGCTCTAGATACTAGAAATTAGTGTATGTAGATATGAAGGTGTCAATGAAAGTTCATCGTTTCTATGAAAAAATAACATTTCAACTAAAGGTATCTATACATAATAGAATTATTAAAGATCCAAGTTCCTTGAAGCTCCCTTAAGTGATAGTTAATCAAATAAACCAACACTAAGTGACTCTACTAAATCATATACTTGAGGATACTTTTTGCTAAAGATCATCGTCAACATGTAGGATTTTGTGTGCATCTTTTTGTTCTAGTCTAGATGTGAATATCGTCAAAATGTAGACCTCTCATCTACGCGTGTAATTGGGGATGTAGGAATAATCAATACGTAGAGTTGTGGGTGGGTGTGAGTATATAAATCTAGGCATAAGATAATCCAAATGCCTCCAAGGATCTCATAACAAATTTCTAGCTCAAATGATCGTAAGGCTTGGATATATCCAATTTAAAAAACACCCCTAATCTCTTTCTACTTTTCAAAAAGTGGATGATCTGTTGAGATGCCACAATACCATATAAAATATGCCATCCCTCTAGAAGTCTCATATGCTTTGGGATAATTATGTTCTTTAATAAAGGATTCATTATTTTCGCTATCACAAATTATATAATCTTGTAGATCACATTGCATAAATCAATGGGCCTAAATCCACATGGATCATAAGATGCACTTGATTTAGGGATCAATGTTATGAACATATCATTCAAAACCCACCAAATTTGGATCATCCTACAAGATTCCTCTACCACTGCATGGACCTCTTCACCAAGGAAATTCCAGAAGGATTTAAAAAATTTGGACGTGAATCTATATAGCCCTAGTGCCTTATTATTTGACATCTCCTTCACCATATCCTCCACTTCCTCAAATGAGATATCCCTTATCAAACCCTCATTTTTTTAATTCTAAGATTAATCTTGGATTGTGATTGACTAATTTATCAATGTCTTCTCCCCTATCCTGGTTCCCTTCATATAATAAGTATGAGTAAAAAGCTATCAACTCCTCCTCCATCCCTTGGTGTTCCAATAGATGATCCCCTTCCCTAGACATGAGGGAAAATATTATATTGTTCTAACAGTATTGAATCATAGATTGATGAAAAATGAATTAGACAAATTTTGAGGTCTAAAATGGGCTTCCTAAGGTATATTATAAAATAATAATGGAAATAATAAAATAATATTAGATTACATTATCAAGATTTAGAGGAAGAAATAAAGAAAAGAAAAAAACATCTCATATTTCCAACTTATCTCCCTACAGTTTTACTCAAATTTCAAGCCAAACACTCATTCGATGCATGATTTAATTCCTCATCCAAGGAGTACCCATGTTTCATATTTTAGATAGTCCCTGCTACACAAAAAATAAGAAATACTTGAAAAAGTGTGATTCCAATCACAATTTTTATGTATTTCTCATTTTTGTGTAGAAGGGTCCATCAAACTTATGCAACATGGGTACTCCTTAGATGAGGAATTAAATTTCGCATCCAAAAAGTGGTCTATTCAAAATTTGAGTAAAATTGTAGGGATATAAGTTGAAAATACGAGTTCAAAAATGTAGGTTTTTTATTTTTTAATAGTTTTACCTTTTAACTAAAAAAATGGTGAATCATCCCCCATGGTTGAAATCATCATCTTAAATACTATTGGTTTTTATAAAGTTTATTTTGGTTGTACATTTTTATTTTGAGGTGCATTTTTTACCCCAAAAATTTATCTAATGAATGTGTTTCATTCCCCTTCCTTTAGCCATTAGAAGCGTGATTTCTGTCTCCAGAGAACTTCCTCCTACTTTTGTAGGGCCTCTAGATAATGTATAATCCTTCCTTACTCTTCTACAATACTCTCAGATTTCCCTTCCACAATTGTTCTACTTTGTATCTTTGTCATGTCTTGTCCTCCAATTTCTTCTTTTCAACAAATATGTCTCCAAACTACATTTTTTCCATGACTTAATTCTTATCTTTAACTCCTTCAATTTCCTCTGAAACATTATATTAACATGCTACCATGAACTGATATTTCCTTCCACCACTTTTCCATTTTTCTCACAAAGTCTAGTTGTTGTAGCCAAAAGCTCTAAGAACTAGAATGGATTATTCCTTGGTGTTGATTTTAGGCCTATTTCCAATGTGATCAACCAATGATCTATCTCAAGGATTGGGAGAATCATTTCTTTTAAATACATCCCAAATAATCATCTCTTCTAAGGTGAAAATGAAATCAATCTGACTCACCACATGTTTCCCTCAACCTCTATGGTTGTTCCAGTTATATAAGTCATTGTGTGTCTCCACATTAACCAACCTCAAGTCTTGAATAGTTTCATTGAAAAGAGGTACCATTGGATATAGTATCCTCATGCCCTCCCCCCCCCTTTTCACTTCTATCATTCTAATCATATTAAAATGCCCTGCTATGATCTATCAATCCTCTTGGAGGCACTCCCTCATGAGACTCAGGGCCACCAAATTTTTCTTCTTTTTCCCCATGATGGATGGTCTATATACCGCTTACACACAAATCCATTCCCTTTCCCCTATCAATCTAATGCTTCCAATTAATATATGAGGAATCACTATCCAATCTCAGTATAAAACCAATCTTGGGTCCTACAACACTAATATCCCACTTGTCATGTTGTGTGCATCAATAACCATTGCGTGATGTCTCTCAAACATTTCCTTGCAATAGCCTCTAACTTCTCACCAAACACTTTTGTTTCTTGTAACATTACAACTTCAGTTTTCTTCTTGTCAATATTTGACTTCAAATATGGAGCCTACCTTTCTTTTTTAGGCCACGAATGTTCTAGAAGATGATTTTCATTGAGTAAGATGGAGGGTGTGGAGAAACTATTGCATGATCTAGATCATTTGGCAAAATTTAAAAATAATTCCCTCACTTCTTTAAGAACTTCTCTTAAATATTTTTATCCGTTCTTCCCTTTCTTAGTTGACTAAAGATCAAATTGAGAGAAGATTTGCATCCCTTATTCTTGACCAGAGAGACTGATCTACAAATCATCCTCCTACTTAGAAAACCTTCAACACCACTTTCCAAAAAGGTTCTAGAAATTTACAAGTCGATTATAGAGAATATCCTTCACATCATATTGAGCCCATCTACAGAAGAGGTTTACCATTATCTTCTCCTCGGCACCCAATTTTTTTTGTTTCTCCTCTTCTTCCTATTCCTTCCTAGCATGGATCAAACCATCCTGTAGTTTTTTGTCTTCCTCCAAGCCATAGGGTATTTTCATTTAGATGTCATCGTCTCCACCTATTTAAGTCGTGGTTGACCTAGTACCATTAACTGAATAATGATTTTCTTTTCTTGACTTTCCACATCACCCATTTTATCCATTTTATCTACAACCACGAAAGGGTTACTATCCATTTCCTTTGATTTTATCCCTTCAGTAGAAAGTTGTGAGGAGGGAGTTGGATAGATATGGGGGGAACAATATTCTTGGTGGGTTTGTTGATTACAAGTGAGTCAGCCCTATCAAGGTCCCATGAAATGGAAGCCCTCTTTATATCTTACCTCCTTTGATATCTGGTCCTCTGTTATAGTCAGTGTGCAGTCACTAAAGAGATACCCATCTTCATGGAATTTCATACATTTAAATGGAACATGTTCATAGTAAAGCAGTTATGTCTAGACTGAATCATGGTATTCCAAATTGATGGAATCTAGAAGCGATTGCGAGATGTTCGTGTATCTAGAGTTATGAGCATAGGATGCATGTCACCTTATTTTGGTTATCTATGATATCTTCACATTGAGTCTCCAATCACATTTCTGATTCCTTCTAAAATATCGAGTTCCCAAAATCCCTCTAGTACAAACAACAGACGAACCCACACTGAGGCTACAAGAAATTTCTCTTTCTCTAGATTATAGCATTATTCCCGTAACCAAATGAAGATCCTAGCATTATTCATGAAAGATGATTGGTTTTCAAAGACCCAACTTCAATCTTCCCAATCTATGAATAAAACTATTAATAAACCTTTTTCTCTCAATCTTAACTCGATTGAGCCCTTTGAAATCCACTTCGTCTAGATCCATTACATGATCTCTTTCTCTTTATGCTAAATACTCATAAATTTTCAGATCAAGGCATGATCCTTCATGAATTGCCTTGATTTCTCCAACCGATTATTCAAAATCACAAACTTGGGTTTTGGGTTGCTTTCAAGAGACAATTCCTTTTCAATTTTGCTTTTCATTGTGCTCCTAACACCAACAAATCTTTAGTTTCCTTACCTCTTTCCGCAGCGCATGATTTACCACCTGTTGCAGCTGAGGAACCATAAAAATTGTTATGGTAAGAGGGATGACCTGCCCAATGATAGGACACTCAACTTTAGCACTGACACAAAGCTGTTACGGCTAGCCAAAATGGATATTGGTGTCACCAATACCTATAGAGTTTAGTGTTTTAAATACTACATGAAATTCTAGAAAAACGCTATATATCCCCTCATATTCTTAACTTTAGAATATTTTTTATTTATATAATATAACTAAATTTTGAAAATAATTAATAAATGTTAATCATATATTTTTAAATTACATTTGCTATAAGTATTTTGAAAATACTAATTAATACAAAATTTTATTTATGCATTTAATGAGCATATTTGGTTGAATATATACTCATTGTTGCACAAAACAAATCTACAATCTAATCTAGGGATGAAGATTTTTTATTTATTATATATATATCTATATATATATATATATATATATATATTATATATATTATATAATTTAAACGGTTAACCGATTTTAATTGCATTTTCAGTGCATTATTTTACATACATTAATTTATATTTTTATGGATAAGATTTATAAAAATATTTTGTTTTACTATACATGTTTTTCCTGGGATATACAAATCTTCCTCAACTTCAGAATTTTAAATTAATAATTTTTTTTTTTAATCATGGTTATTTTTAATGGGAAGTATTCGTGTAAGTTCACTTTAAAAAAAGAAAAAATAAATTATTTTGAAAAATAATAATATGTTATTTATGATTCAATCAATTTCATGTTTTTTTGTTAATCTCGGCAAGACTCTCTTATTTTTAATTTTACATGTTCAGTATTCATCTCATAATGGAGGAGGGTAGTATAAGATTCGAACCCAAGATCTTCGGTTCAGCGAGACTTTATTCCATGGCCATCACCACTTGAGCTACCCTATGCAAACCAATCAATATCATGTGATGATGTAACTAGAACATTTTTTTCTATCATTTTAATAATTTTTTATTTTTACTCTTTTTGTATAATCTTTATGTTTGTGTATTTAAATCTTAGTACATATCACTTAATCCCTATTGAACTCCTATTATCTTAAATAATAAAATTAATTTTTTATATATTTGGAAAAATATATTTTGCATATATACACATATATTCCAAAAAAATACTCACCATTCAAGTTAAGAAAAATGTTTTATTTTGAAAATAATAATGAAAGCCCTAAAATTTCAAGAAAAACAAGAAATATGACATGAAGGTCTGCGAAAGAACTAAAGGTAACACCCGCTTAGGCCCAACGATGAAAAGTCAAACATTATAACGTAGGTTAAAAAACCCTGGCTTAGAATAATAAAAAAGAAAATGCACAAAGCCTACAAACAAAACTAAGCATAAAAGGCTAAGAAAAGGCGCAGGTTGCCCCCAACATCCACATATTAGGCCCAAAGACAGCCTCCACGAAACAAAAGCTACAAAGCTTAGAGAAAAGCTAGAAGAGATGTTGAAAGTTGTATGCATGAGCAACGGCAATGACTAGGAAATCCTCAAGTTACAAGAACGGGCCACAAAACCCAGCAGGAAGTCGATGGTGACTCCAAAACCCGATGAATTAATCGACAGAACAGGGACAGAAAACAACAATGAGAAAAGATCAGTACCATTCAGAACCCAGCACCACGTGGCAAAAGCCCAAAGAAAATTGTGAAAACAACCCCATAGAGAGAGAACCTACATAGAAGGACGACGCCTTCCAAAATGGCCATCAGCTGCATGGACGAGGAGGAACGAACTAGGGATCCGAGGTAGCAAAGGAACTAGTGACCCTATTTCGCACTCCATTAATTATGGTGGGTTATGTTTTTTAAATAATGAGAAAATTTATCATAATTTATTTATTAAAATAGTAATGGCAATAGCTATTTATCACTGACTACTATGTCCAAATGTAAGTTCACTCATCATTAGTTATACAACTTGAGTAGACTTAATAGATAAAAACATGTGTTTTCTCCTAAAAATTCACAGATTCAAAACTAGAAGGGTAGAGTATGTATACCTTCATAAACTTAAGAAACAGAAGTCCAAAAAAACAAACTCTTACCTAAACCCAAACAATTTAAAAACATATTTCCAATCCCAAAATAGGAATTGAAAAACTACCCAAAACAGAAAATGGTGCATTCTATCATTTGAACCTATTTATTTATATTTTATTTTCAATGTCATATTATAGTTATCATAAAAATGAACATATTTAGTTTTTATTTATGATATATAAGTAAATATTTTATGCACATTACACATATCAAAATCAACTTATGTAAAATCATTGCACCTTTCCTAAATAAGAAAATTTTCTTGTAAAGGTTTTTATGGCTTCGCTAATTGATTTGAACCTGTTTATTTATACTTTATTTTCAATGTCATATTATAGTGATGCATATTTATTTCTTATCTCTTAGTAATTTAAATATCTAATATAATTATAAAAAATAAATTTAAACATTTTCCCCCATTTTTAATTTGAAACAAGAAGTAAACACTCCTCACTCTTAATTTGAAGGAGTACCTATTAAGTATATGATATGCATTTATAGCTTGAAATTTTTTCACGTCCTTGAATTGTTTATTTTAAGTATATTTGTTTTGTGTGTGGAATGGAGAAATTATAAATCTCAATTTCATATTAACAAAGTATATATGTAAATAACAGACAGCGGTTAGGGCATGTTTCTTCGGTAAAACGTTCTAGGTTCAAATTCAAAAAGGATTAACATATATATACCTTTATAAACTTTAAATGAAAAATCTCATATATTAATTTGATATCTAATTTAGCCATCATCTTAAAATTAAATTATCATTATTATTGTTATTATTTTTCTTTTTCAAAAATATAAAAAAATAAATATCAAACTTAATTTAATTTATACATTAAAAATTAATTAAATATATTTATCCTACTTTATCATGGAGATTTTTAATTTTTAAATAGCTTTTGTTATAATGTCATGGGCCATTACTATAGATTATCACTACTACATGCCCAAAAAACCTTAACTCATTTCATATGTCACTTGTTCATATAACATTTTTTTAATTAATTAATTTAATTAAAAGGATAAAAAAGACCTATCTATTGTGGAGATAAATCTCAATGATTGATTTGTATATACTACTGCGAAAATTATAGAATATTTGATGGAGGTTAATTCCTTACAATTCACCTAATAATTATACTTAAGAATTCTTAAGTTAAAGTTAAAATAGACTCATGTCAAAATAGGAGACAAACAAATGTCAAATGGAGATGAAAAAGATAGAAAATGTATTTTCTAGCCTTACCATTTTCAAAAGAGAAAGACCTTAGGTATAATATACAACAATATTTCTTTTTTTAAGAAAAAAACTGTTGATTTTTACATTAACATGATATAGATATTAACATGATATACATAAAGTTAATATGGATTATAAGTGCCTTATGAAATAATAACACCATCTTAAACATAATACACTAATCAAAGGACCATATCCCCAAATTGAGGCAGTGTTGTAAAAGTTCTAATGCTCAAGAAACCTAATATGGAAGTTCTAATATTCTTCAATACCATTTCTTGAGGAGCAAAAAGTGGTATATTAGATATGACACAAATCAAGAGAAAAAGGAAGATACTACAAAATAAAGACATTTTCGTGAAGCTTATGCAATTGTAGCGTGCCTTCTTCCTACAGTTGTCCCTTCTTGAGTTGTCCCTTCTTGAGTATTTTGTAGTAGAAAGAATTTGTTTTTGGACGCATACCTCTTTTCGATAGGGACTTTGCGACATAGTTTAATTCTCTGAAGATGTGTTTGACATGATACTAGATAAAGATAACTTCGGGTTTTATAGGTTAGAGAATTTAATTCCAACTACTTGTTATGTGTTAAAATTGTCCATCTAATTGCTCCAATTTAGTGTTAATTAAGTCTAGTTTAGGCGAGTTTCACTTCAATCATTTATTACTAGTGTTTCCAATTTAATCTTATTTAAGTGATTTGTAATACTGAGAAGAGAAATCCTTTGATCCATCATTTTGTTTTCTCCATTCTTTTTCATGGTATTAGAGCTTAATTTGTGTGAAACTCTTTGAGAGTAGCAGAAGAGAAAATAAGCTAGTTTGCATAAGACTCCATAAAAAAGCAGCAAACTGAATGAGAAAAGAAAAGAGGCAAGCCAGCATAAGACTTTTTGACAAAACAACAGAAGCTCAAAAAAGCCTATTGCGAAGAAGCAGAGAAAGTGTAAGTCTCCTTGAGAAAGCAGTAAAAATTTGAAGAAACTTGAAAAACCCTGCAAAGATGCAGCAAGAGAATGAACAAGCCAACTACAACCACGCCAAAGAAAGCGATTAAAAAAAGTTCAGTTCAAAGTAATATTTAAAAGAAAAAAGTGTTGTGAGAACGCTCTGTATTACTTTGGTACACTACGTTATTAACGCAACTGAGAAGATTTAAAAGTCGCGTTAGTTTCAAAAGCTTACCCTATTTCCGTGGCGCGGCCACAAATCATCAAAAGGAGTGTTAGCCAAATCAGGTTGTAGCAAGAGGTCAAGTGAAACGCCGACAATTTGGTTTCATATTGCAACGCGAATGGTCAAAGGTTTGAATGAAAGGTTTCAAGTTCTCTTATATAAAATGCACATGTAATGTTTAATGTTTTAAAAGAAGCCCACATAATATTCTTTTGTGACATGAGATTCGTATGATACTTGTGAGATGTGATGCCAAAAGGGCTTATGAAATTATTTAGTAGCGTTTTTTTAGTTTGTTAAAAAAAATGTATTTAAAACTTAAAAAAGAGCTCATGAGAGTTTAAGTGATTTTTTTAAAAGGATAGTGAAAATTTGTACAATTGTTTATTTGTGGAAGCAAAGATGTTATTTTATTGCAGTTTGTTGTGATGTTTAGAATTTGTTTTTTTTTTCAAGTCATAGTGAGTCAGCACTCAACAAATGGGAAAGGCTAAAAGGCTAAGAAGGTCAAAGCGACAGCAAGAGATGTTTGAAATATTTTTAGATTTGTAATTGAAAAGGGAAAAAAATGCCTTTCCATTGACATGCATAAAAGAATCTGTAGATGACAACATTATTTCCCTAATTTTAGAAGCTAAGATAGCTAAGGGGGCTTGGGATACCCTTGAGAGGCATTTTGGTGTAAGGGGGAGCATTGAATTTAATGGTGACAGTTGATCTAAAGCAACATATCTACACCTAGATGAAAAGTTTGTTGAATCCAACTATGCAAACGACAAGTGGATGAAAATTTGGTGGTTCCAGCAGCAGAGGTTGTTGATGAAAAGTAAATGAATCCAGGTATAGAGCTTGCTGATAAAAATTTAATGAATCTAGAAACAAAGCTTGCTCATGAAAATTTGATGAATCCAACAACAAGGCTTCCTAACTAAAATTTGGTGAATCTAGCAACAGAGCATGCTGATGAAAGTTTGGTGAATCCAACAATAGAGGTTGTTGAGGACAATGAAGCTGACATTGGAGCATTAAATGCTATTGTGAATCCAACAATTAATATTGTTGATGTAAATTTGATGAAAAATTATTGCCTAAAGATGAATGGTTGCAAATGATGCAACAAAAACACCATATTGAGAGGATGTTATTTGGTGAGAAAATCTCACTTGAATCTAAAAACCAGGTGGAAGAGATAGAGACAAAACAAGAGATAGAGGCAAAGACAAAGAAGGATGCCCAAAAAAAGGAAACAAAGATAGAAGAAGAGGCAAAGAAGGAAGCACAATGGGAGAAAGCTCTCATTACATAGTAGAAGGAACAAAACCAATGTGGTTTTGCAAATATTTTTAATTCTAACATTGATTTCCAGTGTGCAGGTATACATGGTGATTATGAAAAAGAGTTAAACTTCCTTGAAGCATGGCTTGCAACACCATGTCTTGATGAACTCTACATAGAAGTTGCATAAATGAATGTTGAGGATAACATCGATGATGAGAAAATCAATGAAATTTTGAGGTATTGGAGTCCGGAAAAATATTATTTTATTATAATCTTATGTTGTAGCAAATTGATGATGAAAAAAACATTATATAAGATAATATATGGAAGCAACCCACATACAAAACATTTTTTAAGAAGTCCAACACATGTGTAGACAACTTGGAAAAATGGAAGACCTCCACCAACAAATGAAGAAACTGAGGTTTGAAGGATACAACAAAGGGAAAAAGTTGAAAGAATTTAGAGGCTACATGATTTTGAAGAACAGAAGAAGAAAAATAAATGTAGTTGAAGTCAATTCTTTTAAATCTAAGTCTAACTAAGACATAGACCAGCAGGCATCTTAATTGAATTTTTATGTGGTTGTAACTAAAGGGGAGAGTTGGGGAATATAATTCCAACCACGGGTTAGGTGTCTATTGGGGAATTTAATTCCAACCACTTGTTAGTTTTCAAATCGTCCATCCAAGTGTCTAAGTTCAGTTTCATCTAAGTCCAGTTTCACCTCAGTCATTTATTACTTATGTTTCCAATGTAATATTATTTATGTGATTTGTTATACTGAGAAAAGCAATCCTCTACTCCATCATTTTGTTTTCTCCGTTCTTTGTCATTCAATACGATCCATCCAATTTTTTAGAATTCAAATACTGATTTTTGCCTTACCATTCATCTAATTTGTCATAACTTTTGCATCTGTTAGGATATTGATGTGTTCCAATTACATCCTCTTAGCAAAGTAAATTATACCACATAGTACAATAATATTGATCCCATTTCCTCCACTGCAATAAAAATTTAGTTATTTTGATGAATTCAATGACAAAACATCACCACAACCACATATATTATGTTGTGGTAAACCATAAAAATAACTAGTATGGAATATTCGATTGTTGTGGTAGTCCAGGTTCCTGTTAGTCTTGGAATCACTCACCTTTTGGTTGTATTGTCCAAAATGAGCACAAATCTGGGACATAACCTGACCTATCTTGAGAGGACAACCTTCAAAGATCTGGTCATTATGAACTCATCATCTTCCTGATATCATGGACTAGGGAAGAGTTATATAGGCTCGGATTCTAATTATCCACCATGAAAAACAATCAGCTATGGAAGCAAAATATTCATTATATAGTATTCTATGGGACTTTGTAACTCCATATCATATAGCATTTGCGGTTAGGCATTGCAAAAATAGATGTGTGACATCCTCCTCCGCCTCCCTGCATATTAAACAACAATTCCGATCATGCATACCACGTTTGATTATGTTGTCAACAATGAGGATTTGATTCTTCCATGTCAGTCATATGTATAGAATTAACTTTGTTGGAATGTTCTAGCACCTTAAGTTAGCATACTAGCTACTAGGAACCTCGGGTTGTAAATCATGGTTTACGAAGGAGTATGTATTAGCAACAATCAAGTTTTCATTCTTCAAGTTAGCATTTCAACATAGTCTGTCTTCCCTATTATGTAAAGAAATATCATCCATTCTAAGATTGTGGGAATATCTCTCCCATATTTCTACCAACTAATCTTGCATCCCAATAACCTTCGTTGATTTTCAATTGAGACTTGATATCCTTATCGATGTATCCACAATGACATGTGATAGGAAAAAGAAACCAGAAGCATATAGAGTATTTAAAATGCCCTCAAGTAATTAGTAATTACTAATACCAAGAATAAGGTCAATGCCAATGAGTATATGATTTCCTATAGAAAAGCCCAGCTTAGAATTTTAAAAAGCCAGAGAAAACCAGTCCAAATGTGTGACCCCTTCGGTGCCCTATCATATCCACCTCAACCATTGAGATAACCACATATTCTTCATGTATTTATATTTTATATTATCCTCCCAAACGCCCTTCTCTGTTAAAACCTTTCGAAATCTCTTAACCAGTAGTGCCCAGCCAAATATTTTCTTATCCTTGAGTCCTAGCCCCCATGTTCTTTGTCCCGCGTTATTGTATCTAAACGCACCAAATGGCTTTTTTTTGTTCCCTCTCATACCCCTAATAATTTGACCATGATCGATTTAATACAACTGATGATGATACTCGAGAGCAACATATACAAGTGCATATACCTTTACATAGTTTACTAAAATAGTTATAAGACAAGGAGTTGTTTTTAGTGCGACTTTGTGGAAGCTTTTAGGGTCGGTTTTTTTGGTCAAATTGATCTAAAATCCTGAAGGAATTTATTGAAATCACAAACTTCATGGGTAATCTTGGGAAATAGAAGTGCCCTAGGGGTTTTCCATGGTGTTGAATCCATATATATAATAAAAAAACTAGTTTAAATAACACAAATCAAGATTTCATTTCAAATTTTTCCACTGGATTCAGACACTAAAAAGTCCAAAAAATTACACTAAAAACAACTCCATAACACAATACATAAAATAATAAACAAAAAACTACCAATTTATGTCACAATTTATGTCACCTGGAATTTAGGGGTATCCGCCTCTAAATTCATCAATTGAAACGTATGATGTTTCTTCACTAACCAGCAAAAAATGAAACGTATGACGCTTCTTCACTAACTAGGAAAAAATTAGCGAGGAGGATTTTACCTATTTTTCTAGCAAGTCCAGTCACGTGAGAAGTTCCAAACTATGCCGCTGCTTGTTTGAGTGCATGAGCACCAAAACACCTCGTTTGCCAATATAGTTCCAAAATAAATAAATAAAGTTTGTCTCACTCATCTTGAATTTACAGCTATTGTGGATTCGGGAATATCAAAAAAAAAATCTGAATAATCCCTTTCCTGATTATCAGGATATTCATCTACAATCGACCTAATAAGAATGTGGGTGACTAAAACCCACATAAAAAATAAATAAAAAATAAGCTTGAATATTCTGAGCCTGACGTAAAAGCTCTTTCTTTCTTCTTAAACCTAAGCTTCTAAATTCCATGGCATGCCGGAGCGACCTCACTTTGAAAGGAACAGGCATGTCAAAAGCAGTAGACTCAGTACAGATTCAACCAAGTGGAGGTTGCCCCAACCGCTTAAATGGGGTGCCATGGACAGATACGAGGACTTGAAGTTATAAATAAAATAGTAAAATCAATATAACGACGAAGTTTCCGGAAACACACACCTTTTGCCATATGCACATAAGGACTCCACATGGATTAAAATCTAAATTTGAATTGCTAATGCCTGCACCTCATCCCATATAGTATAATTTTATTTTAAATATTACAATGATACTAAAACATAAAATATGAAATGCATTGTTTAACGGTTGTTCCATTAACCCTTTAATGTTTTTCTAAGCTAGCTCATTAATTATTTCAAGGTTTGAATGCTATTAATGTGCAGATTGAATAGCAATGAGTTGGCTGACACAACACAAGCTTTTAATATGGTTAGACTTATGTTTACCAAAAATTAAATCAATAACTTTTACACTACAAAGTAACTTAACTAAACTCCCTATCAGTCTACCCTAGACTCAATATTCAAACTACCTACAATATTTTTAACAATTTAAAATTAAATAATTCATTAATTTTGTTTTTATATATCTTAAATATTCATACATTCTCTATAATCTTATTAATCTTATAATCTTATTAATCTTATTGAGGGCCTGAACATGTGAAACATATTCTGAAACATATTGTGATCTTAAAAGATCACAATCAAACGGGATCCACGGATTCTGTCTGTACTTATATCTGTTTATGATATAGCATTGACAGCTAAACTTAAGGAACATATCAAACATATCCTCCAGAATTTTATAATTTTTTATATATAAAGGTTCACAATCAAATTTGTTCTACTGTTCGTCTCGCAATTTAAATCACCATGAATTCTGACGGATCTTTTATATTGTATTAGTAATCACAAACTTATTCTCTCTCACAATCTGCCTTGACATTATGAGAGATTCGGTCCTGGTTGGAAGCGAGTTGATTGTCAGAGTCTGAAGCTGAAAATTCATTAAAAGCAGTTGATATACTGGGTGGATATAAAATACTAAGATTTTTGAAATCTAAATTAAGATTAAGCTTGGGGCAAAGATTTGTGACGTACTAGGTGAAATTTCATGCGCTGGAAATTTCACAGTAGTTATGCATGTGTGGCAACTATAACTATATAAAATTATGTAGAGTTATAAACATCTAGATTTAATTTTATGATGAAATAATTAATAATGGTATTAAGTCTAGAAAAATATTTAGAATAATCTTAGATTTATTTTCACAGTAGTTATGTATTTTAGGTTTTTCAATGAAATTTAATTATTAAAATTTTAATTTAGATAAAATATTTTACAATAATTTTTTTAGATTTATTTTCACAGTAGTTATGTAGTTTTTTGGTTTTTTAAATGAAATTTATTAATTAAAAAATTTAACCTGGATAAATATTTAGAATAATTTAGATTTATTTCACAGTATTTATGTATTTTTGGTTTTTAAATGAAATTTATTAATTAAAAATTATTTATAAGTACAAATGTCATATAAAATGATTTGTGGTTTTTGGTCCATTTGGTATTGATAATTCATGATTTATAGTTTTTAATCAATATGATATTTATAAGTCATGATCTTGGCTAGTGTTATTGTAACAAAATTTATTGACAAAATCAAAAATACTCATAATAAAATAGTTAAAAATTTATTACATGTTTTTTTTTAATATATGTATCTATTATATATTGAATTTTTTATTAAAATAATCATAATAATAAATTCGAATAAAATAATAATTTAATTATCTTTTATAATTTTATTAAATTTTAATCATTTGAAATTTGAAATGTACGATAAAGTAAATGTATGATAAATGTGTTTTTATATTAATGTTTATTAACATTTATCTAAATTTAATTTATGAACATTTAATGGTCATTTAATTTAGTTATATGGCTAGGCTAGCTATACTGTTTGTAAAGTTGAAAATTTACACCTCTACCCATAAAAAAAAATCATATATGTAATAGATAGATATACACTCATATATTTTATCTTCTAAACCATGGAAATAGTCCGAAACCTACCACTTCGTACGAAGTTCGTTCTCTCCCTGAGCTTGACAAAGTCCGTTGATTCACAACCAGACGCAGGTTTTAAGCAAATGGGCTCGTAATTTGATTAATATCGGGTGGTTGAAGATGAGATTTTATCAGCTAATATAATAACAGGCATTGTATTGTATAATTTAAAACATTGAATCATAAAAAGTGGCAAAGTATCCGCTATAAAAAAAACATTAGAGAAATAGACATACAGTTTATTGGTAAGCTACAGTAGGCCCAAGGCAGACAGCAGCGGATTGTGGATAGCGTTTCAAGCTGGGACTGGAAGAGCAGCTGATGGGTTCGTCCTTCTTTCAACAACGACGGGAAACCCACCTTCCAAGTGCGAAGTCAATCTGTGAATAAGCTTCAGAATTCTGGCTGTCCAACCAACAGGGGGCCGCAAGCTGAATATGGAAATTAGGGTTGCCGCCATGTATTTCATTTGGATATGTTGGGAATTTTTTTGGTAAAATTCCAAAAATAAATAAATTGAACATAGAGACAATGCTCTATATAAGATCTTACCACAGAGAAGCTTTAAAAATTTCTAAGCAGACAAAGTTTTTCCTCATACAAAATAAAACTTGTATTCATTAAAAAACAACTTCAGTTACAAATTTCTTCCTCTCTCTGAGAGGGATTCACCAATAACATTTCAACAAAATAAATTACTTTGTGTCTTCCTGAGATTTTACACTACTGTGTGTAAAAATCTCTTTTACATTCACTGTTGTAAAAACAGAGTTCAACTATAGAAAATTACATTCACATACTCCTTTGTTTTACATTTCATATTCAACAAAAGAATACTTACATTCATGTTGTTGCATGCTCTTCCTTTCTTTCCTTCTTCCCACTGTTGTGAGTGTTTTTCACATCTATTACATTCTCAGAACAACTGTTAAAAAAAACATTACGTATTGTTTTTACTTATATCCTAGGACAAAAACTCTTATGAAATAAAAAACTATAAAATTAAATTATTTACCAAAACTTACCAACCCACAGTAAAAAATGAAGCTTTTACTTCAAATCAACTTCAGATTGCAGCCTTGTACTTCAACCATTTAACTTTGTGATTTGTGATTTGCGATTTGATCTCGTCGCGAAATTGCATTCGTTGTGGAACACGGGAATGCATGAAGCAAAAGGGTGAGATCTGCGATATGCGATTGGATCACATCGCAACATCGCAATCGCAGAAATCAAGTGAACAAATGGAGGCTCCAAGCTTGCATGTGATTTGCGATCTGTGATCTCATCACATTGCAAGGAAAGAACATGTAATTTTCTGAGGTGATAACATGACAGGTTGAAATTAGATTTCAACACTCCCCTTTAATTTCAACTGCTGGGTTTTTAGTCATACCGAGACATTTTCTTAAAAGCTCAAAATTTTTCTGTCCCAAAGGCTTGGTCAAAATGTCTGCAACCTGTTCTTGAGTGCTACAATGTTGTAAAATGATTTTTCCATTGATCACCAATTCTCTGATTTAGTGGAACCTTGTATCAATGTGTTTCGTTCGTTTGTGAAACACATAATTCTTGGACAAAAAATAACCGTTGCATTTGCTTGCTCTTGGCATATGCTCCTTAGCATCCTTCTCATCCAAACCGCTTGACACGCTGCTATTGTAGCTGCCATGTATTCTGCCTCTGCTGTAGACAATGCCACAATGGGTTGTTTCTTAAAAGCCCATGAAGTTGCTCCTGAACCCATGTGAAAGAGATAACCGGATGTGTTTTTCCGATCATCCACACTTCCAGCCCAATTGCTATCGGTGTAGCCAACTAAATTTGAACATTCTAGGACAGTATATAGAATACCAAACCTTTTAGTACCTTTGACATACCTCAGAATTCTTTTTGCTGCATGCCAATGTGCTTCTTTTGGCCTCTCCATGAATCTGGAAATCAAACTAACATCAAACATTATATCCGGCCTAGTTGCAGTTAAATACATGAGGCTATCAACTATGCTCTTATACACGCTAGGATCAAAATCCTTGTTGTTGTCCTCTTTGCTAAGTCTTAATCCCATTACTGTGGGAGTGATTGTTGCCTTGTTGTCCTGCATGTTAAATCTTGTCAACACTTCATTAACATATTTTGCTTGAGAGATAAAAATTCCATTTTCATTTTGATCTACTTCTATTCCTAAAAAGTATCCGAGCAAACCTATGTCAGTGATTTCAAATTCTTCTTTCATGACTAATTTGAAATTTTCAATGAGATAGACATCATTACCTGTAAAAATAACATCATCAACATACAACAAAACAATTAAAATTTTACCATCATTTTCATTGATGTAGAGGGTGGGTTCTCCCTCACACTTTGCAAATTCATTTTCCAGTAGATAGGAATCTATCCTATTGTACCACGCTCTTGGCGCTTGCTTCAGCCCATAAAGATTTTTCTTCAATCTGCACACTTTGTGCTCTTGGCCTTTCTTCTCATAGCCTAGAGGTTGCTCAATATAGACCTCCTCCTTTAACACTCCATTTAGGAATTCTGACTTCACGTCCATTTGGTGAACTTTCCACTTGTTTTGTGATGCTATGGATAGCACTGCTCTCACGGTATCCATTCTTACAACCGGTGCGAAATTTTTCTCATAATCTCTCCCATACTGCTTCTTGTATCCCTTGACAACTAGCCTTGCTTTGTGTCTTTCTATTTTGCCTTCAACATTCCTCTTGGTCTTGTAGACCCACTTAACTCCAATGACTTCTTTACCTTTTGGTAGCTCAACCAAATCCCATGTCTTGTTTCTTTCTATAGCATTGATCTCCTCATCCATAGCTTCTATCCATTTCTTATCTTTAATTGTATCTTCGAAATGAATAGGGTCTTCAACATGACAATACAAAGCAAACAAGGAATTCATTCATTCATCGTAAATGTCACTTAAACTTCTGAACTTGTTACCTCTTTCGTTCGGTGTGCAAGTGCTTGAAGATGCACTTGAATTTTCTCCTTGTGGTATGCTTGGAGAAGCACTTTCATTTCTCCTCAAGGGTGTCCCTTGTTGCCCTTGTGTTGGCGCTGCCGTTTGGGGATGCATTTCAGCCATCCCATCATCATCTTCATCATGAGACAAACATTTTTTAACATTCACTGTTTTCTCTATGCTTCCATCCCAAGCTTCCTCCTCAATAAATTGAACATCTCTGCTCACAAAAAACTTCTTGGTAGATGGGATATACAACCTATAAGCTTTGGATTCCTCACTGTATCCAAAGAAAATACATTTGTCCCCTTTGCTCTCCAACTTCTTCCTTGGCTGATCTGGAATGTGTGCATAAGCCACACATCCAAAAACTTTCATGTCAGTGACTCCTTGCTTTCTCCCTGATCCGGATTTAAACAGGAACGCAATAAAATACAGAGATAACCATATACACAAAGATGCAGTGGAAATAATACATCATTTCATTAATGGAAAATACTGAAATATGCTTACAACTGGAAATAGAAATAAACTAGCTAGGGCGATGGTAGCTTATCTCTGAGAAGAGATGTGTGGCTACATGCCTCTGAACTGTTCCCAAAACTGTGTTACAATGAGGCTCGAAGGCCTATTTATTGTTGAGAAACAATGGAAAACCCTTCACATTCCAAAATATAATCCTAGAAGATGAAACGCTCTCCGTTTGACGAGTATGATAGCTTGTTAGAAAGATCTATCCGAGAACTACCACTTTGGGAAGGGCTACATTGGTCCATGGACACATGCTGCCCCCAGATTTCCCAAAAAACGTCGTTTAGGGCCTCAAAACGGCTCCGGAAGTTCAGGACCCAAAAAAACTGCTAAAACTAGTAAATTGTGCTACATTTACGGAAACTGAAAAACTAAAAGAGACAGTTGCGGGGGTCCAAATGGGATAGGTGGGTGCCCCCAACATCCACCTGGATCATTCCTCCCCCCTTAGGAAGCAATGGTCCCCATTGCGTTGAGTTCCTCCATCTGCTGAACTTGTCCTGCAATCTTTGATGTGTCCAGTAATGGTGGGAAGCATGGTCGACGTCGGTCCACATTGAACACTTGGTGCAGGCGAAGGAATGGAGGAATGATGTGCTTCAAAGCATTGTTGCACGTAGCCTTGGTACTGGTGTAAGGACCATGTCAGAGCAGTCTGAGTTTCTGATGGGTTCTGGTAAGGCGTTCATTCTGCAGATGTAACCAAACTTTGTCGCCCACCTAAAACTTGTGTGGTACCCCTGTGGGTGAGGAGAAGTTGTTCCTGTGTTCTGTCATGACTGTATCCCTCTGTTGCTGCTGCTGCTTGGAGGAACCCTTTACGGGGGTCATGGATGTAGCAACGATATTCCCCTTACTTTGGGAGTGAACCATACAGATGAATTTCCTAGTCTATGAGATGAGCTTGCTGCCTTTCTTAGCAGTGATCAAAGAGGTAGCAGTAGGTGGGGCTATCTCTGGTATCCTGTATAATGAATTACTCAAAGAAATAATGACAGCATGAGGCCTTGACTCATACACAGCATGTCGCCTCCACAAGTATGGTTGGCCTAATAATACATCACAAAGAGCTAGAGGTGTAACATCACACAATACTTCGTCTGTGAATGGTTTGATGCTGGAGGGAAGGCGACACTGTTGGCAAACTTTGAGATCTCGTCCTTCATGAAGCCACTCGATACTGTACGGCTGTGGGTGTGGTGTAGTCGGTAGGCCCAACCACTTCACAACCTCTGCTGAAATAAGGTTCTTTTGGCTGCCACTGTCGACAATGAATTGTAGCGGCGAACCCTTAAACCACATCTGTGAGTGGAAAAGACGTTCCCCCTCCTCTGGCTATTCGGGCTCATTCTTCTGGATCTTGGCAGTAGCAACAGTGGCGCTGGGATCTGCATCAATGATTTGCTTCCCTTTGCCATTCCCCTTGTCAGGTTCTGGCTCAAGGTCGAAACATGCATCTGATTCGGAAGCCTTCAACTCGGCCACCAGCAACTGCTTGGTCCGACACTCACTTGTGTTATGAGTGGGACTCTTGTGGAACTCACACCACTTTCCTGTGTTCTTCTTCAGCTTCGTGGTGTTGTTCTTTTCTTGCGGCTTTGAGGGGTTGTCTTCGGTTACCCTGCCTTGGCTTTGTCCTTTGGGCTTCAAATTTGCAGATCCAAAGTCTCGCTTCTTCTGTTTGAACTTTTGCTCGATTTTGACAGCATATCGGTATGTTGTGCCGAGTGAGGAGATGTTCAAGAACTCCATCTCTTCCTGGATATATCTGTGCAGGTAACCACGGTATTTGAGTACCAGATGCAGCTCAGAATCTTTGATACCCAACTGTGTGCGAAGGGTATGAAAAATGTTTGTGAACTCCGGCACATCTTGGTCTCATCCTTGCCGTAGTGTGGTCCATTTGATGTATTTGTCCTCATAGCTTTTGACAGGGTAGTACTGCTCCTTGATAGCATCTCGAAATGAATCCCAAGTGGGTGCGGCTAAAAATAATGAGCCTGTGCTTTCATCCTTTGCTCGCAGTAGGTTTCCCACCAGTCCTTAACGTGGGGGCTGCTTTGAGAAGAGCAAAAACAATCTTTTCCCGACTCGAAAATTCATGAACAGAAAAATAACCCTCTAGCAGATATAACCATTTATCTACAGCATCTGCGTCTATTTGACCCTCGAAGATGAGGATTTCAAAATTAACTTGTACCCTAAAGGGCGTGGCATTTCCAGAGTAGCTGCTGGAAGCCGATGCATCACCTCTAGGCAGCCGCTGAAGGATCTGCACAAAGCTATCCATCATCGCGTTCCTTTGCCACTCGAGGGCTTTTTCGAGCAAGATTTTGATAGGATCTCCTGCCCCCTTGTCTTTCTTCTCATCTGCCATGGGAGGCCGTCGGGATTTTCAAGGCTGGTCTTGCAAAGGTTCGACCAGTTCAAGCCCTAACTCCTTATATCCCGACCTTGTTGGGGACATGCAAAGAAAAACAGAGAAAAAGCAGACCGCTCTGATACCACTTGATTCCGATATTAAACGGAACGCAATAAAATATAGAGATAACCAATAGACAAAAATGCAGTGAAATAATACTTCATTTCATTACTGTAAATACTGAATAATGCTTACAACCAGAAATTGAAATAAACCAGCTAGGGCGATGGTAGCTTATCCTCTGAGAGAGAATGTGCGGCTACATGCCTCTGAACCATGTTTCAATGAGGCTCAAAGGCCTATTTATTGTTGAGAAACAATGAAAACTTCACATCCAAACCTACCCTAGAGTGAAAACGCCAACATTGTGGGCCCCGTTTTGAGTAAATTGGTACATCAATTTCCCGGGGTCGTAACTTTGGCATACGATCTCCGTTTGATGCGTATGATAGCTCATTAGAAAGATCTATCCGAGAACTACCACTTTGGGATGGGCAACATTATTCAATGAACCCATGTTGCCCCCAGATTTCCCAAAAAACGTCATTTAGGGCCTCAAAACGACTCCAGAAGTTCAGGACCCGAAACACTGCTAAAAATAGTAAACTATGCTACAATTTAGGAAACTGAAAAAGTTGAAAGAGACAATTGTGGGTGTCCAAATGGGATAGGTGGGTGGCCACCAACATCCACTTGGATCACTCCCATGGGAATCAGTTAATTAAGAAAAAATATTGAATCCTTGAGCACTTGATAAGAAAATGATAAGCATCTTGGGTTTTATTTTGAATGGGAAATTAGCACAACATTAATAATATGCTCCATTTCAGATCAGTTGTGTTGGTGGGAAGTTCTATGCGAATACTCAAAGTGTAGGAGTTGCTTAAATATTTCTTCAACAACCAAGAGTTCTGTAAAGATTTCTTTGACAGGCAGGGATTCTGTAAGATCGTAGGCAAAATTATGTGTTATTATCTTGGAGTTTGAAAATAGTTGGTAACTGGGTTCGGTCAAGTTTAACCAAACTTTATTAATAATCTTCTTAAATTCATTATAATAATCTCTTTAAATTTGATTTGGGAAATTAACTTGGCCCCAATCATTTGTTAACCATGTTTCTTAATATTTCACAATTATAGCGATTTCATTACCGCATATTACAATTGGAAAAGAATGGAAATATGTAGTTTTTCTTTTTTCATAGGAAAAAAACACAAACTTTATATTATGAACTATAAGTGAGTTCATTCTTGTTTCTGCTTCTACAAGACTATTCATGTTCGTAACATAGATATTAATATCTTGCCTTTTATCCCTGTGATTTCCTCCTTTTTACATAAATTTGTATGTCCAACAAAATAACTTCATAGTACTGTGACTTACATTTCGGAATGTAGCAAAAACAAATACAATATGGTTTTTTTCATCATTTTGGAAACAAGTTTGTCACCTGTTTTGTCTTCTAGTAAAATCTATGCTGCGAGCATTGGTGAGGATATCCTGCTCATAAACAATGAAGAAAAACTTACCTGGAACCTTAGTGATGCCCATTTTTAAAGGCATCGATTTCTTTGGTATTCCATTCGTAGGTCTCCTACTTGGCTCTGTGAAATTACAAACATAAATCTTTTTAAATTTAGGGGTTTTCTTTTTCTATTTAGGGCTGACCTTCTGGGGAAGAGGTTTCTCCATGGCCTTGGATGAATGAAAAAATAACTAAACAATCTGAAGGGTTTCGATATTTGAGGATGCATATTGTGAAAGAGAGATTAGGTCTCGATTTAGGGATAAGTCTAAATAAGTACCAACAGTGATGGGCTGTAGGTGGCGAGGCTCTTTCCTTCGTGAGAAAAAGTATGGAAAGACAGATTAGGATGGTTCTTTAAACCCCCAGGTAATATACCTCCAACAGATGATGCCAGAGGAGGTTTTGGGGGATAATTTGGTCTCGGTGGGGATATGCCCGATACTGGGGACTCATGTAAACAAATTAGGGAATTTTCCCCCTTTTAACCCATAGCCCACAAAGAAACACATTCATTTTTATCAAGCACAAGAGATGACATTTTTGGAGAAAGTGGGTTACCTGGGGGAAGAGCTCGACTTAGGGTAGTTCTTCCTGATGGAGCATCGTCCTTATCCTTTGACGAATTCCCATGAAATTCTTGTTGTCTGGTGCGACCCTGAAAAGTATGCGTCTTTGGGCATGCTGAGATCAGATGTCCTATCTCATGGCATTCTAAGCAGTAGAAAGGTACCCCCCATAAATCCACATTGAGCCTTATTGCAGATGTACGCCGACGTAACTCCAGTTCTTCCAGCAAGTCTTTGCTGAAATCCACTTCCAACAAAACCCACGCTATTCTCTTGTCAAGCTGACCAAAGTTTCCTTCATCCTAGTAGTAGAATCATCCCAAACGATTAGCAATTGCCTTAATCACCATCAATTTCCATAATTCTAACTGCAGTTCAGGTAAGTTTTCCCAAATTAAATTTCTCCTGTGCGGTTCAGAGAAGGGGTCAAAGCCCATCTTCCATTTTTGAAGGGTTATAAAACATCTACCTTTTAACCATGGAGTGTCCAAAATCTGCTTTGTATCCTCATGACTGAGGAAATGAAAAGCCATGCACCCGTTGAAGAGGATGCTAACCTCCGGGAGGTATTTCAAAAGGGGTAGCCATTGACTCTCTACCCATGTTTTAACTTGTTCACCAGACATCTGTAAATGGTGCCACCTTTCCACCAACTCCCCATCTTTGAGCCTTTCAATGCTCTCCAAAAAAGACTCGGATTCTAGAGTTAATGGTTGTCCATTGATAACTGCCTTGAGAGGTTTCTTTTTAGCCCTATGTTTTTCGGGATGAATCTATGAGTAATTTTGAACATTTCCTTCACAGTGGGGCGTTGTAATGGCTTCAACTCCAGCATTAGTCTTTCTTGAAAAGGGAGACATGGACTACGAAAAAACTTTGTACATTTTTTCCTCCCATTCAGCCTGAACCGTGACATCAATCAGTGTCTCAGGGGAGAGTGCATACAACTCTTGCATGTTGTACAAATGTCCCATCCTAGAGTCCAATAGATGGAAATGAAAGGTCTCCATGAACCCTCTTTGATAGTGAAATCTGACTAGACAAGAGCCTTGCAAAATATCCAAGGATTTGATGCCACCTCAGCGCCTTCCAAAACTAGCAGGGCAATGGCACTACATGTGGTCCCTAAAAAAAACCATTATGTCTAGTACATCGGAGAGGTTAAAATAAGCTAATTACTCCCATATGAGGAGTTGGCTAAAATTAGAGAGTTAGTTAACTGAGTGTTGATTCAAGTCGAGTTAAGTCATAGTCGAATTTATAGTGTGTGGTTGCATGTCAAGTTATTTTAGGCGAGTCACTAGTTGGAAGTTAAATACCCTTCACCGAGTTCATTGTAATCATTAAGTTTTGTGTGATCAATAGAAGAGACACAACTTGTGTGTTTTGTGTGTGAAAGTTGTGTTTAAGCTCTTTTGCCTTTCCAACAAATTAGTATCAAAGGTGAAGAAAGATCACAAGATCTGTGATCCCTGCAAAGCCAGTGAGGAAAAAACCAATTTTTTTTTAATAAATTTGCGTTGTAAATTTGCCAAACTGTTAAAGAGCGTGCAGATTTCACACTTGGTTAGTGTAAAAACTGCGCAAATATCATTTAAGTACGATTCTGCTAAAAAAATCAGGGTAATTGCACAGATTATTTCGTGTTTCGTGGGCAAGCCCTCTCACGTAGGGGAAAAAGGCAAACCCCGTGAGGAATTGGAAAACGTGAAAACCGTAGTTTGAAAGTCAAACCTTTCATTTGAAAGGTCACGTAATATTTTTTTTATAAGGTTTTTAAAGTTTGCGTATACGATTTCAAAAACTTTTCATAAAGTTCAATGTTTTATGCATGCGAGTTTTTCTTTAAAAATATTTTTATTATAAAAAGGTTTTTGAATGGATTTTTAAAAAGGTTATTTATAAAGGTGCTTTTTAAAGGGTATTTCATAAAGTTTTGATTTGGGTGGGTTTTATGTTATGTGAAATAAAAGGAAAAAGATTCTATAAAAATTTTATAATGAATTTTAAAAATAAAAGAAGTTTTACAAGTTTATAAAAAAGAAATTTAAGGTTTTTTTTGAAGAGAAGTTTTGAAGAAAGATGATTTTCTCAAAATTTCAGTCTTAGTTTTACTATTCACAAGGAAATATTATGATGTGTGGGCCATTAAGATGGTGACCATGTTGCACGCTCATGATTTTTGGTATTATGTCTAGTTTGAGTTTTCAGAACCTAAGGATGAAGCAGAAGAGATCTATGGAAGAAAGAGAAGAAGAAGAATGCACGAGCGTTGCATCTTATCCAACAAGGAGTGGATCGAATAGTGTTCCAAAAGACTATGATCATGTCTTCAACAAAACAAGCATGGGATACTTTGGCGACAAGATATAAATGTATGGCCAAAGTCAATATTGTTAAGTTACAGAATACTAGGAGAGATTTTGAAAGTCTGCAGATGAAGGAGACAAAGGACATCGTTTCTTTCATGAATAGGGTCATGATTGTCGTAAATAAATTAAACATTTATGGTGAGGAAATTAATGATCAAATAGTGGTTGAGAAGGTGCTTAGATCTTTGTCTACCAAATTTGGTGTTGTGGTAGAAGCCATAGAAGAAGCCAAGGAATTGGCATCAATGACAGTTGATGAGTTGATGGGATCACTTCTATCACATGAGGAAATGATAGATAGAAATAAGGATTCCACTTTAGAAATTGCTTTCAAAAGACATGTTCTATTTCAAGAAACAAAGGTCGAGGCAGAAGTAGATCGAGAGGCAGAGGAAGAAGTGAAAGATATGGTGGTAAGAGAGATGACCGAGAAGATTCAACAATAATCAATGAGTTGAAAAATCAAAGGTGAGATGTTATTATTGAAATAAATTTTGTTACTATGCCCATGATTGCAGGAAGAGGATAGCTGATCAAGAGAACCAAAGAGCTAATGTCTCTATAGAGAGTACTAACTCCATGTTCCTAGCTTGCCATACCATTTATGAACCTTCTGATAATGTGTGGCTATTAGATAGTGGTTGTAGTAACCACATGACATGCAACAAGATTTTGGTTGGAAACTTGGATCAATCTGTGAAGACAGAGGTAAAGTTGGGGACTGATAAGACTTGTATGTAGATGGAAAAGGAGTGGTCAAGATTTTGACCAAGCAAGGGGAGCCGAAGAAAATATTAGAGGTATATTATGTCCCTGGTCTCAAACATAATTTGATAAGTGTTGGTCAATTGACACATAAGGAATACAAATTTATGTTTCAAGGTCAAGAATGTGTTATATATGAAAAACCCTTAAGCAAACAAATAATAGCAAAGGTGAAAATGATGAGGGACAAACTCTTTCCTCTAGTCATGTATTACAGTGATAAGGTCAGTTCTTTTACAATTACATATTCTAATGATTATTGGTTATGGCACTTTCGGTTTGGACACTTGCACTTTTCTAGTTTAAGATTGTTGCAACAAAAATAGATGGTCAGAAGATTACCCCCCATCAAAGAACCTGCTAGTACTTGTGAGTGTTGCATCTTGGGAAAGCAACACCGTGAAATTTTTCCAAAGGGAGTTGCATATAGAGCAAAGAAACCTCTTGAGCTAGTTCTTACTTCCACACTTTCATTGATGATTATAGCAGAAATACATGGGTTTACTTCTTAAAGGAGAAGTTTGAAACTATTGCAAAGTTCAAATAATTCAAGGCCTTAGCAAAGAACCAAAGTGATCAACAGATCAAGGTATTGAGGTCAAATCGTGGTGGCAAATATGATTCAAAGGAATTCCATGAGTATTGCAAAAACATGGAATGAAAAGATAGTTTACAAAGGTACATACCACAACAGAATTGTGTAGCAGAGAGAGAACATGATAATTAGGAACATGGAAATAAGCATGTTGAAAGGAAGAAACTTGTCTAATGAGTATTAGGTAGAAGCAGTTGCATGTGCTATTTATTGATCAACATATCTCCTACAAAGAGTGTGATGAACAAAGTACCAGAACAAGCATGGTCAGGTATGTCTTGCAGTGTATCTCATCTCAGAGTATTTGGATGTGTAGCTTATGAACACGTGCCTAAAGATTGAAGAGGAAAATTGGATGATAAAAGTGAAAAATGCATATTTACTGGTTATAATGAGCAATCAAAATCTTATAAATTGTATAACCCTGTCACCAAGAAGACCATAATTAGGAGAGATGTTGTGTTTAAAGAACAAGAGTCATGGAATGGGACTGTAGACAAAACAATTGATGCACAAGTTACACTGATGGAAGAAGATGATGTAGCAAAAAAGGAGCAACAAGAATCATAGGTGAAGACATTAGACAAAGACACACCAACAAGGACTCCAAGATTTTATGCATAACATGGATCTTGATGCAGATCAACAGATCGAGATTCTCCCAACAATCAATCATGTGATGAATCAAGAAATGGTAAGAAAAAAATGAGAAGTCTGAAATATATTTATGATGATTTGGATGTTAGTTCAAATTTTGCATTGTTGTCATTCCAACCTTCTTCATTCGAAGAAATAATCAAAGATGAAAATTGGGTGCAAGCCATGGATGAAGAAATTGAAGCTATTGAAAAGAATGATACATGGGATTTGGTTGATTTTCCAAAAGACAAAAATCTCATTAGTGTGAAATAAATGTACAAGACAAAGTTGAATGATAAAGGTGAAATTGACAGATTTAAAGCAAAACTTGTAGCAAAAGGATTCTCTTAGCAACCGGGAATACATTTTGGAGAAATGTTTACTTCGGTAGCCAGATTGGATAATGTAAGAGCAGTTCTAGTCGCAACACTTTAGAACAAGTGGAAAGTATATCAGATGGATGTGAAAACAACCTTCTTAAATGGAATTCTAGAAGAATAAATTTATGTGCAACAACATCCAGGATATGAAATTGAAGGTAAAGAAGATAGAGTTTATAGGTTGAAGAAAGCGCTCTATGGAGTCAAGCAAGCACCTAGAGCTTGGTATAGCATAATTGACAACTACATGATCAAGAATGGATTTTGCAGAAGCAACATTGAGCCTACCTTGTACACAAAGGTAAATGAGCATGGACAAATTTTTATTGTTTGCTTATATGTTGATGACATGATTTATACAAGTGATTTTGAATTTTATGAATTTAAAGCAACAATGATGAAAGAATTTGAGATGACAGATCTTGGTCTCATGAAATATTTTCTTTTGATAGAAGTTTAACAATCTGAAAAAGGAATTTTTATTTGTTAAAATAAATATGCTAGAGATTTGTTGAAAAGATTCAAGATGGAAAATTGAAAACTTGTCCCTACACTAGTTGTAATAGGTACAAAGTTAAGAAAGGATGATGAAGGATCAGATGTCAATTCAACTCTGTTCAAAAGATTGGTTGGAAGCCTCATGTATCTCATAGCTACAAGACCAGATATTATGCAAGGAGTGAGTTTGATTTCCAGATTTATGGAGACTCGAAAAGACACACATTAGAGTGCAGGAAAAATAATTTTGCGATACATAACAGGAAATAAAGATTGTGGCATAATGTATGCAAGCACAAAGAAGAGGGATTCGATTGGATATACAAATAGTGATTTTGCAGGTAGTTTGGATGACATGAAGAGCACTTCTAGTTATCTGTTCCATCTTGGTTCAGGTGTGATTTCATGGGCATCTAAGAAGCAACCTATTATGTCACTTTCATCAGTAGAAGCAAAATATGTAGCAACAACTTCAACAACATGTCAAACAGTGTGGTTAAGAAGAGTATTTGATGGACTCAAGCAGAAAAAACAAGGATCACCAACAATATATTGTGACAACACCTCAACGATTGCATTATCCAAGAATAATGTGTTTCATCAAAAGAACAAGCATATTGATAGTAGATATCACTTTATTAGAGAACTTGTGAGCAACAGAGAAGTTCACTTGAAGCCTGGTAAATCTATTGATCAATTGGATGACATATTTACAAAGTCATCAGCAAAAAATGTGTTTGAGTTTCATAGAAGAAACTTGGGTGTTATAAGCCTAACTGAGACATAGACCAGCATGCAAGTTTGAGTTGTCATGAGTCATGTCCTAGTTTAGCAGTCGTAATTAAGGGGGAGTGTTAAAATAAGCTAATTACTCCCACATGAGGAGTTGGATAAAATTAGAGAGTCAGTTTACTGAGTGTTGAGTCAAGTTGGGTTAAGTTATAGTCAAATTTAAACTTTGTGGTTGCATGCCAAGTTGTTTTAGGTGAGTCACTAGTTGGAAAAGGTTAAATGCCCTTCACTCGGTTCATTGTAATCATTAAGTTTTTGTGTGATCAATAGAAGAGTCGTAACTCATATGTTTTGTGTGTGAAAGTTGTGTTTAAGCTTCCCTGCCTTTCCAATAGGATAAAGGAAAGTGTGACGAGAGTATGCGTCAAGCCTCCCACCTAGTAAATGTGGCACTCTTAGGAAATTTTGAAATCTGATCCAATGTCCTACCTACCTACTACCGAATTAAATTCAATTCACAATGATTGTGATGACTCAGATCCATGCAATTTGAAAATGTCAGTTAATGACAAAAATATCATAGATCTTGTCTCCTTTGGTTACATCTGATACTGGAGAATCGATTGAAAGTCCTTGGGAATTGAAATCGAAGATTGGAAATCTGTAATTCATACTTGCAGAAAACATATTCATCAAACATAAGAATAGTAGCATGTGATGTTAAGAATATTTGTTTTGTCTCCCCTTGCTATGGAAACAAACTGGAGAGTTGTGATAACTGTCTGCACTGTAAATGTTATTATTCTTCCCAAATCATTTTGATTGATAGCTGCTACGACCTCTTTAGAAAAATGATTAGTAAACACTTTTATATGTTATTCATCTCGAGGAATAATGGTTTCTTAATTTTCTAGCTCCACTCTTCTTCTTTCGACTTTCATTCCCTAGAATATACTTGTGACAGTCAAATGTGAAAAAATATCCTCTGTAGGAGTGTGTGGCACCTCTAGACCCAACATCTCTTAAAAACATATAACTGCATGTATCACTGAAGGTTGTCTCCCCCCTCTTACCGATGTAAGGTTGTTGTATGCATTAAAAAATAGATTTATTCTATGTTTTTGTTAATCGTTCTTCTGTCATCATCTATAGTCCTTTTAAAAAATTCGTGTCATAGGTCCCCTTGGGTCGAAAGGCTAGTTGAAATTTTTGTAGTAGATATTCTGACCTGTATGTTAATCATTGTAACAACAGAAAAAAATGTTGCAAACATTATACATTGATTCCCATCCTCGAAACAGTGGGAAATGTTAGCTTTATAGTGATTTGTTTAGTTAGAAAACTAGGGTCGATTTTTCCTATTTCCTCGTTCCATCTTGGATCCTTGCTCCTCCACCTTCATTAATGAAAGGTTCTGACCTATCTTGGTGTTTTCTATCAACCTTAGGAAACTGAAACAAACAATTTTTATCCTCGTCTTGGTCCTTGGTCAGAGAAAACCTGCAAAAAAGCCTTTATATGTTTCCACTATCTTAGAAGAAACATATTATTCAGTCACGTTTCTTGACTCTGACCTCTATGACCCATTCTCCTGGACGCTGGTTCGTATACTACTGAGCAAGTATACTACTAATCAGTTGCAATAATTGTAGAATGAATGGAAATGTAGCATCCGATACAATTGAGAGATCACAAAAACTTACACCAAATAAATCAGTGCATTCAAGTAGCGAAGGGGAGAGCCAATGTGAAATACATTCAGTCGACTCTTCTAAGTAACAAGAAAACCTGTAAAAAAAATGGAAAAATTTAGTTATGAATGGGAAAGGTTGAATATCTATCTTAACTTCGAATGGGAAAGTTTCTTCAGTGTTCTTCATTCAATTATTTTTTTTTTTTTTAATGAAAAATGGGTCTCATCCTCAGACCTATTAGCTCCTAGATCTTCTCTGCCAAGGCCAAATGTTAGTTTACTTCATTCATTCTGTGTTTTATAGGATACCATTTGGTTCTCCGCCTTTATATGGACATCATTGTACTCAACAATCCATTTGACCTACTTTGTGCTCAATAGTTAGACATAAATATAATTATCTTATCTTATCTAATATCAGACATAGTAATATTTTAAGCAAATTTGATTATGTATTGGGCACGCCCCTAATAAGTTGGTTGAGGATGAGGTTTTTTCTTCTGAAAAGAAATGATTGGCACATCAGATAATAACAACATAACCAATTCCATTTCGGATCCCATATCGACATTACAATTCGTTGAAAGTTTGTCTTTGAAAGTTGCGGAGGTCATTAAAATGGAAGATTCAAATCAGCTGCGATCAATCGTCGCCTGTCCTACAAGGGTATATGTATACTTCATTTCCTTCTAATTTCATTTTAACGTCAATGCGGAATATGTGAAGTGAAATTCATGGTTTAAGTTGTATGCAGGCAAAAACTAAAGGTGAAAATGAAGGTATGTTTCGCTTCGGATGTGGTAGATCCCCAGATCAACAAAGACAAATACTTGATGAAGTATACATATACTTGTAGGATGGACAATAATTGATTGCAACTGATTTGAATCTTCTTTTTTAATGATCACCACAACTTTCATCGACTAACTTTCAACCAATTTTAATGACACGACATCCGAAATGGAATTAGTGATACTTTCCTTTTAAACCAATTTATTAATGGATTGCGTATTACATTAAAGTTCATCATGTTATTTTGTGGAAATTAATTTTTTTTTAATCATCTAAAATAAACGACATTCTCGTGATTTTTATTTTTTATTTTTGACTATGAGAGTGTTCAAATAGTTTTTTACCGAGGAAACAGATTCAATACCATAGAAATTATTGGGAAACTTAAAATCCTAAAATTTGACAGCGGATTTTATATTTTTTCTAAAAAACTCTCAAAACCAAGACATAATTCCTAATGTTTTCCAAATTAATCAAAAACATTTTTACATTAGGCCAAATAAAACCAATTGCCTACCTAATCAGTAAATTATTTTTACTGGTTTATAAATAAATTACTTTTACTAGTTTATAATTTATGCAACACTTAATTCGTTTTTTGATAAATGGAAAACTGGGTCTCATGCAAAATTTCTGGGAGCAGCAGTATTGAAAGATCAGTAAAAAAACAGAAGTTTGGTGGCCTAGAACATCAAATGTGTTTGGAGTTCTTTGTGTGGATTTATGGATTTTTTTTATGGCATTGTAGTTTGAGGTTACTTGGTTTCCTTTACAATTTTTTTTATCTTTGTAGTTTTTGTAGTTTTTTTTTTATTGGTCAATGGTGTCGGTTTATATTTGAGGCTTTCTTTTGATTCCTAAACAACACCAATTTCTTTTAGTAGTTGCCAGTGTTTGCCATCTTTATGCCCCTGTAACTAGTTCTCTTCCACTTCTGTATTTAATCATGTTCTTTGTGATTCCACTTCTGTATTTAATCATGTTCTTTGTGATTTGTGATTACTGCCAATTACTTGTTTTTAATTCTAGGCTTCTCCCAGTTTATTATAAATGCTATATTTGTAATTATTATATATATATATAATTTCTGTTTTTCTACAAGCAATAGACGAGATTGAAGAGATTGAAGTCTTTAGAGATTCCAAAATGATTATGGAATAACTTGGAGAATCTTGGACTTACAAACTGGATGCACATCTCCCATATGTTCAGAGAGCAGAATAATGAGACAGACAAATTGTCAAAAGAAGGATGCTCTAGGGATAATTTGCTATTATTTATTTATTTGCAGCTCGTTGTCCAGGGGTCTTGTGGATGCTTTTTTTTATTTACTTCCGAATTGTTTAGAAATACCACAGAGTAATATTATGTTTGTTTTTTATCATGGTAGAAAAGGAAAGTTATCTAGATTTGGATAAAGATTAGTAGGTAGAGTATGTTTTGTTATATATTTTAAATGATAAGGTTTGAAAGAGATATAAATTTTGTCATGTGTTTTAAAGAATATAGTAGAAAGATTTACCTTTATTTTGAATGAAAGCAAGTT